>BLXT01005262.1:2104-16384 GCA_019648995.1 Plakobranchus ocellatus
GAAGGTGATGGATCAGTGTCACACCTTCCGTTTCTGTAACTCATCTGCTATCATTTGACAAACTCAAGTATCGGCATGTAGCCGCCAGAAGGTGATCGATTAGTGTCACACCTTCCGTTTGTGTAACTCATCCGCTATGATTTTATAAACTCAAGTATCAGCATGTAACCGCCAGAAGGTGATGGATCAGTGTCACACCTTCCGTTTCTGTAACTCATCTGCTATGATTTGACAGACTCAAGTATTGGCATGTAACCGTCAGAAGGTGATAGATCAGTGTTAGATCTTCCGTTTGTGTAACTCATCTGCTATGATTTGATAGACTCAAGTATCGGCATGTAACCGCCAGAAGGTTATGGATCAGTATCACATCCCCTTTTTGTATGCTCACAAGTCGTCTAGTATCATTTGACAGACCCAAGTAACCGCCAGAGGATGATGGATCAGTGTTACATCCTTGTCTCTTGCGGCGTGTCTAGCTCGGATCTTTAAATGTCTCTCTCCTCCTCTTTGCTTTCATCCTCGACCGATTTGGAAATTTTAAACGTATGAATTTTAAAGGTTTTACAAGAGTTTTATTTATTTTTTCAATGCTCAGTGGCAGCATTGCTTGGAAAAAAAAATTCAAAAATAGAAATATAATTAGTATCATTCGGAAATATGAAAGGCAGACCTTTTGAAGCTTTAAAAATTTTTGTAGGGATTTATATCTAGAAAATTTTTACAATATATTCAGAAAAAACGCAGCTGTCAAAATCTAAACATATATCATTCATTTCCTACGTTTCTCATCTTATTTTGATGTTTTTTGCCTGACTGCAAAAATTTTTAGAGTTCAGTTTCATGCATTAACATTTGATGCAGTATCACTCTCTCAGGGAACAATTATTTAAAATTCTTACACTCGTCTTACAACTTGTGTTTAAGTGAAAGAGAGCAAAATGAAAGAAAATGTCCTGACGGGGGGGGTAAGGGTTTTCTAAAATGTGAAAAGGTATGGTGTGGGAGGTGAAGCAGTCCTTTGTTGGAAATGTGTAATAAGAACCTACTTCTTTTTGAAAAGGCGCAAAAGATTTTCACCTTCCAAAGCAATGAGCGATTCGATATCTGTTAAAAGGGGAAAAAATCATATTTTCTTTAGTAAAATGTCAATATTACAAGCAAACTTTACGGCACGACCTAAAATATAGATTTGCAATAATGCTAATAACCTTTGTCCTTATTTCGGCGAAAACTTTTCCAATAGTTTAAAGTTGAAATAAAATTCATTTTTTAAATCTGTTGAATAGCTTTGAATGCAATAAGGCAAAGCTGGTTGTCTTAATTACATTATAACAAAAAGCTACTCACTGAGTTACGCCCGTGTTATATTTCTTACTATATCAGGGTCCAACAACGGAGACTGCTTCCTCTATCATGTCAATTGTTTGTTGCTAATTATAGCTTGCGCTTACTGTATTAGGCTTCAGCTATGAGGATTTCTTCATACATATCAAGTGTTTGTTGTTGTTAACAACTTGCCATAGATTAGAGAGATTTATACTTCCTCGGGTCTGAGGGCGACCTGATTTTCAAAAACTTGGCATTAATCTTTGTGGCTCATTTGGGCTTAAAAATTCATTTCGAGTAAGCTTATAAAATTGCAGAAAAGTCTTACTTCTCTTTGGAATTCTATAGTTTTTGCATCTCACTTTAGGGTTGATACTTAACTGTGCACCAGTGCTAGGGGTAGGACCATTATGACGCCGACATTCTGCTCCTGTTTTGCTTTGGTTTGTGTATAAACTTGTCATCAAAATCGCCTTCGGTTTTCAGGCCCTCCATTAGGCCAGGGGATCGGTGCTGGAGCTCGAACCCGTGACAGAACGGTCCCTGCAGATCTCAGGGCCGATTTGCCACTCAATTTGCCACCAACAGTCCTTATCATTATAAGGCTGGCTTTTTGCTATTGTAGGAGGCACAAAATAAAGGGAAAGCCAAGTGTAAAAATCGAAAACGAAGTAATTGAAAAAGTACACAGGTACAAGTACCTGGAAAGGACAACACATCTAGTCAATACAACGAAATAAAATATCCCATGCTGATAAGAGCTGGATTGAGCTGCTTTGGGAGAAACAAAGAACTTAAAAGAGTTGGGCTTTCGTTTTGTTGCATTAGAAATGTCAGTATGAGGCTGAATCTCAGCTGATCGCATTAGGAGGTCAGTTCCGGGTTTGTGCAGTTGAAGCAGTTGCTGAAGTTCCAGTTTTTCCACAGGCTTCTTGTATACTGCATTTCTCCGCTGGATTTAGCACCATGCTGAAAATTGTCCACAAGACTTGTAGAGGTTGAAGCGACTGTAACCTTGAATGATTACTTCATCATACACTGTTTAGGCAACCATCCTTATTTTATCCTGCAGGAATTATTTCTCGCTTGTTCCTGAATATCTTTTATGGAGGTTGCCTAGGATCCTTGCTTAGGTCTGCGCTAACTCTTCTCTTCCTTTAGACGGTACCACTAGCTGTATTAGTGGAGCTCACTGGAAGCCGAATAGTTTTGGTCGATTACGAAATCCATTGAATCATCAAACGCTGGAATTCTCTTACAAGGACAGGCATGTGCAGCAGATAGTTTCCAATCATGAAGTCTAGAGGCACAAAGCCCTTGTTAAACAATAAGAAAAAAAGGACCAAATCATTAGTTTTCAAACTTCAATAGTTGATGCACCTTAAAAAAAAAACACACGCAAAATGGAAGGCAAAAGCTTACGCTCTCTTTCTCTCATCCTCTCTATCGCTCTTTTCTTTCTCCCTCTTTCTCTCTCGCTCCCTGTTCTTTCTGTCTCTTGCTCGTTCTCCCTTTCTCTCTCTCCAAATATTCAGCATAGGCTTCAGGATTGACTTTCCTCTGCTTTTTCCGATATCGTCCGTCTTATCCATTGCGCTCCTGCCTAGATCAATTACCAAAATAATGTTATGATAATAAAGAATCAGCATAAAGAGACATAATAATTGACTTGCTGCTCTTAAAGTCTTTTGTTGCGTCATTATTTAAGGTTACAACAATTTTTACTCTACGAGTCTTGCAGATATATGCATGATACATCTTGACACAGAGCTCAGACGCAGTGCACAACATGCCTATTCGCACATTGAAACATTCAGTGTTTTGTTTATGCTACCTATTTATGCCCAGGCATTGTCTCCTGCAATTTGATTTTTTAAATATAATTATTAACAATTTTTTGAAAAAAATATCTTTGTCTTGCATTAAGTAAATCTGCAGGCTATTATCCAAGCCAAGGGGCTCGAGAAGCCCCTGCAAATCTCAGGCAGATTCACTAATGTCCAGGTTTTATCTGTAGATCCTTTTTCAGGCTGGAAAATCTGTGATTGATTGATTGATCATTGATATACCCAGTCCACCATTAAGTCGTGATCTCAGGGTTTTTGTTCATTCTCTCTCATAAGCTTACATTAGATGCTCAAGCAAATTAAAACAAAGATAAAAATCCGTTGAAAATCGAACAGGGTATATGGAGAAAAATTTTGAAAGGAATCTGTACAAAGCCTCAGATATTTCTATAGACACCGAGGTCCTTTAAGTAACCCACTATGCGAGAGGGATTGACCTCTCGGAAAAGTCTGTACATGTCAGTTACTCTGAAGTATTTCCTCCTGGCGACTTGAAAGTCTGGGCATTCAATTAAAATATGCCGGACATTGTAAAGGCTGTCGCAGGCATAGCAAAAAGGTTGCCCCTCATCTTTTAAAAGGTAACTCTGGGTGAGCCACGTGTGGCCCACCCAAAGCCTACACATTACCGTCTCCCGTTTTCTACCTCCTCCTTCACCTCTTTTGCTGAGGTCTTCTCCCAAGTGGGGAGTACTTCGTGGAGCTCGTTTGCTCCCTCAGCATCCCAATTTTCTTGCCAAACGGTGTGGATGTAAGCATTTACTTTAGGGTTCAGATCAGACCAGCAAATTAGTTTTCCCGAGCATGATGCTTTATTTAGAGCTGCCTTTGCAAGTTTGTCCACATTCTCATTCTCCCGGATGCCTGCGTGAACAGGAATCCAGACAAAAGAGATGTGAACAAAGGGTCGAATTTTCAGATTAAATTGTACAGTCGCCTGATATCTTTAACTTTGAAATTTTTGCTTTGGATAGCCTGTATGGCCTACAGGCTATCGCTGTGGATAACAAAAATGTTATGGTATTTCATGGGGTTTTTTTTTATTTCTGTGAGCCTTCGAGCAGTCTGGGCGTTCCAGGAAATAGGCTGCGGTCGCAACCTTTTCCTCCAGTTTAGATCCGTCAGTAAAAACAGCATAATGGTTTGAACATTTTTCTTTTATTCTAAAAAATTCTTTCTGATAGGCCACCTTGCTGGTATCTTCCTTCGTTTGTTTAGTTAGTGCAATATAAAAGTTAACCTGGTGTTCCTCCTAAGGAAAAGGGCACTGGACATATTGGTTATCAATAGTATTTAGGTTGATTTTAGCACTCTTAACATGTTGAAAAGCATCGGCAACAAGATTCGGCTCTGACCCAGAATTTGTGAAAAAGTCAGACGATGGAGCTTTAAATACAGTGTCGTGGCTCGGATTGTGCCTTATAGACTGTAAACTTAGTAGATAGTTTAAAGCTAGCTTGGTACGCCGATGCTCGAGAGAGAGAGGGTTCCCCAGCCTCGGCATACAAGCTTTTAATAGGCGACGTTCTGAAAGCCTCGAGGGCAATACGAAAGTTCCGATGGTGTTTAGGGTCCAGGGCTCTCAGAAAGGGTTTTTTTTTTTTTTGCCAAATCATATACTACGCTTCCGTAGTCCAACTTGGACCGGACTAGGGTGCGGTAAAGCTTAAACAAGGTGGCTCTATCGGCACCCAAGCGGTGAAATCTAACATCATTTTAGTTGTTAGGTCAAAAAATATCAAATAGTTATTAGAGCAATTTATTGCGAAGCAATGCCTCGCTACTTTTGTATTTCCGTTGCACTAATATTGAATTTAAGTTTATTTTAAAGCAATAAATCTAGGTTTCATAACACCTGTTAATAGGCCTAGGCACACCCGTCTAGTGATATTTCATTCTTTAATATGTTATTTCAAAGAGAATTAATAAATCAATATCTACACGACCATAAATGTTTATAAAGTTGTAAAAATTGTACTTAAAAAATCTCCATAACCATAAATGTTGCCTTCTATAAAAGTAAGTTCCGAGACCCAGTCCTAGATACTTGTAGACCAGCCGCCTAGATAGAACGTTTCACTATTCTACAAATATCTTTACAGCTACACAAGTTTTATAAGACATTTTTATTTCCTTTTGTTATCATTTTTAAGACAATTTCTCATAGTAAACTCGTATTAGTAAAAATAAATTCTTTCTGTCGCCCCTCACTACTATTACTATCATCACAACCCACCCATCACCATTACTTCTACTATTACCATTACCACTGTCACTACTATCATCCACCCACCTACCACCATAAACTGCTACCACTACCATTATAATTACGATTACCATTCTACCACCACCATCATTACTGCCACAACCATCGCCACCACTATTACCATCACCAGTACCATTATTATAACTAGCATTAGCACTATCACTACCACCACCGACCCAACCACCACTATGAACAGCTACCATTACTACAATTTCTATTACCTTTAGCAATACCATTACCATTCTTACCACCACCACTACCACCACCATAGCCAACATAAACGCTACTGCGATTTATCATTACGACCGCTCTCACCTTCACTACTAGCATCACCACTAGTTATTACCATTACCACCGATATAGCTCCCACCTTCACTACTAGCATCACCACTAATATTACCATTACCATCGATATAGCTCCCACCTTCACTACTAGCATCACCACCAGCATCCCCACTGTCACCACCACTTGCGATACAACCATCACTATCACTACCGCCGCCATCACCACTATTATTACCATCGCCACCACATGACCACTAGCATCACCACTGCTATCATCACTATCACTGGCATCGCCACCACCATCACCACTACCTTCAATCACTACCATCTCCACCGCCACTACCATCACCACCATTTCCACCAACTTTAATACGACTAGCGCTATCCCTCTAACCACCGCCCCTACCACCTTCACCACCACTACTTCTCTTTCCCAACAGGAACCCATGAGGACAATCTGTAATGAGGCAGGCAGGATGGCAAAACGACAGAGACTATAAGATTAGACAGGCAGTATGGGATTCTCTTGCCAAGTCTTATCATGCTTTGTAGTAGAGAAAGCGTCTTTTAAATAAGTTCAATGCGAGACGAATGCCTCTCGTAACAATCTGTAGACTGTCAGTCAAGCTCTAAATCCTGTAGTGGTATGAATCCCTGGGAACTAAAAAGCAAAACAAAACAAAACAAAAAAAATAGTCGGACAGGTAAAGGCTTTCAAAAGCAAAAGAAGAAGGCTGCTTCTCAATTATTCTTTCAGGAATTTGTGTTGGTGGCTCTGAGCTGTCAGAGGCCAGCATGACAATCGGTCTGAATTGTGTTCACCTGATGCACTTTGATGCTCAGAGGGTGAGTGTCGCCATTCAGTGCCTTCATCATCTGCTCCTCTGACTAGCGTCTTAGATCATGACTAGGAATCACTCCCTTGTAGCTGCTCAAGCTTTTATGAGGGCTGACAGTGACAATTGTGTCTAGAAACATCAATTTTCACCTGCTCGCATGGCCATTAGGTCAGCATTTCCACGTTTGCTAATCTCAATGCCCTCCTGCCGACCACCATGACCGATCCGCTCGAGCTGATTAGGACAAACCTTTTTGAATGGCGGCCAGCTCTCTAAGGGAGAGATGTTTATCAATAAAGAAGGTCCTCTGCCTTTCTATTTCTGGCTGGCACCAGAGACAACACCAATTTGTCTCTCAGAGGTAGGAATGGGCCTCAGGGGTTATTTTAATCAATCCATTTAGCTCCAGGACTCACCGCCTGCCACAGATCCCAGCCAAGAGAAACATTGCACGGAATTCCATTCATTTGCCAGGGCTAGCCCGAAACTAAAATTATTCCCAGCAGACTGCCCAGGACCAATCAGGATTCGCCCAGGCTCTTTCCTGAGAAAAAAAGACCACCCCATGGGCCAGCAGAGATCATCTCTATCCCACGTTTATGAAGAAAGAAGTGGCTAAAGATACAAGTTGATAGTCCACAGCCACTTGCACTGGAACGTTTCCATTTCACCCTTCCCCCCTCCTCTATCCCCTCCCCTAAACCCATCCCTGCCCCAATAGGCTCGGCCCTCTCGAGAAACAAGGCGCCCAGTCGGTCAGGGTGCTCTCTCTATCGTTTCCACTACCACAGGGCAACGGTGGACAAGAAGTAAGGCAGCAGAAGCAGAAGCAAACAAAACAATATATAGCACACCAGGAACTTCGAGACCAAGCCAAGTAGAAGGAATGTGATTTCGCCTATGTACAGACCAAAGACAACTTGGGATCGACTGGCGAGAGATCAGCCTGTTCAAGGAGAGATGGATCTATTCATAATCTGATTTTATAGCAATTGCAATAATAAACGAAACTAAGGAATTATGTAATATATAAAAATCAAAACATAAAAATGGAGAATTGGATAACGTAGAGTGAACAAAATTTGATTGATTGAATGGTTTGAAGATAGAAAACGAGAAAAAGATTTAGGGAGAAATAGAAAAGCAAAAGGTATGAAGAAAAAGGCACGGGACGGGACAGAGGCGGGAAATTAGGATGCAATAAAAAGAGATGGGACAAATAGTAAAAAAATAGACAAGTAAAATGAACAGAAACGACATAACTGAACACAAATTCTCTTTGAATCTCACAACTTTGCAAGAGCTGTGAATTTCAAGGTGATTCTGTTGATATACCGCATTCAGTTTGAGATCTTTGATAATGTACTACTTCTTTCGTTCAAAACCATACTGCAACTGGTGCAGTAGTGTACACAGGGGCCCAGTCACCTGCGTCGTCTCCCAAAAACTTAGGTGGTTTGTGTAAACACTATTTTAAATTTACTAAGCCACAAACGAAATACATATACTTTAACATGGCTTAAAGGCCTACTAAACTTAACGCAGTGCCTAAGCATAGCACCTTGCTTGGAAGGTAGAAAGATCCCAAAATGTGAGATTATGCTCAGTCTTCAGAATCAGTCTGCTGCTAAAACATTTCTAGCCTAGACTTTTGAAGACATACTAATTCCAGACACAACTACAAAACTGTGTTGGTATATGGCTTCTCTCTGACAGCTCCAGTAGTGATGGATATACCGTGAATGGCACCAACACAAACAACATAAAGATAAAGGAAGGGAGATGATGGCTTTCTTTGAGAAAAGAAAATAGAAAAGATGGAATCAAAATTATCAACCAGGAGCGAAATCAACAAGGAAAAGAACAAGAAAAGGAAAGACAAACAAGCAAATCGTACGAAAATTTAATTAAAGATGACAAATTAGAGGAAAGATTACAAAAAAAAATAAAGGTATGAAAAGGATGTTGAATAATATGCAATTATATTAACATACAAATGGCAACTGGACGGATTAAATTCAAAGTCAGTTAATAAAAGAATGAATGAATAAATAACGGGCAATGAACAACCCAGGTGGAAAAAAAACCAACAAAAAAAGATGCAGCGAACAAAACACTGAATAAAAATCTCAACTGCAGATGTGTGGGAAAATACTAAAGTAAAGTAATCAGATATACATACACTTATGAAATAGATAAGATTGAATGATTGAATGATTGATAAATTGATTGATTGATTGATTGATTGATTGATGGATGGATTGAGTGTTGATTGACTGATTGATTGATTGGTGGATGGATGGATTGATCAATCGATTAATTGATTGATTGATTGATTGGTTGATTGATTGATTGATTACTTGATCGTTTTTGGTCTACTGATTTTTAATATCCGCAGTCCATCACAAGCGGGCACATGCATCATGTGTAGATTTTCAGCATTTAGGCCATCATAATTTCGAAAGAGGCGAAATACAAATGCTTTTTAGTAGAAGTAAAAAGCGTATACAAATACCGCACTCCCAGAAACAGATAAATAAGTTCAAGGATCCAGAAGATGCAATGGTGGTAGAAAGCAAGGAAATAAATATTGTAAAAGAAAACAACCACCAACTCAAACTTATAAAAACAAATGAAACAACACAGAGTATACGTAAAAACGTTTCGCCATAAGGCTTTATCAGAAAATAATGACTATCACAAATAAACTACCATAGAAACGTACTAAGGAAACGAGCATGACATAAAATATAACCTTTACGTTGAAAATGCGTAATGTAAAATGAAAAAATCCCTGAAAGAAGAATATTATTAGCAAAATGCAAAGCAGTATCGACCACAGACTTAACACTGACCATACTGCTCTTTAATTTGCTACGGCAGTGTAGGGTGAACATTTAAGGCAGAGAATCTATTCTATTGTCTGGTAATATCGAGAGAATTTAGCATATTCAGATACTCCATACTCAATAACTGGAGACTTTTCACAATTTTACCTTTTATACCAGCAGCCCAGCAATGCTTGGTTGTGGGTGTGGTTGTGGTTGGCTGATTGCTTAGTAAATTAACTGTGTACATTAATTCTATGGTTGTTTCAACAATACTAGACCATTCTTAACTTGAGTGCCAACAACTGTGGTTGACTGGTCGATTGGTTATTGTATTGAATATGTTTGTTGTTCTTTAGTCCATTTACATGCTGTTTAAAGGGCAGTTTTTTTGCTGGATAAATTGATCAATTAGTTTGTTTACTTCATTTGCAACACAAGGCAAATACTGTTACCTTGCGTCAAATATCTTTATTATATCTTTAAATAGCTTCTGCCCTTAAGAAGCCTTTGATGAGACAACCCTCTTTGTTGAAACGATTGCACGAGTGGAAACCTAGCCCAGAAGCTCCGGATCATAACTCTTCTGTTTTGTTACGCCAGTGATCAAACTGTATCCTGATGAAAGTGATTGAGATGATCAGTTCTCCTTAGGCGATACAAGCAGTACCGAAAACTCAGGTGGAGAGATGTATGTCACAATTTTTTTTACCAGATAATTCAGTACACTGTGAAGACAACTTACACCTGAGTTTGGTTCCACGCCCATAAAGCCCTCCTACCACAAAATGATTTCAGGTTTTCAGAGCTTGATTCACCACAGAAGGATCCCTATGGATCTTGGTGCGGGTTTCTTACGGTTAGGCCACCAAAGTGGCTAACCTGTCGAGTGAGAAAGTGTGGGTTTTTTTTTTAAATAAGAAACCAGATTAAATTGTAATGGGTTGTTTGTATTATCAGTTACTTTTAAGATTTAAAAAATTCAGACTTCGTTTTAATGAATGTGGAAAAAATGCTTGTTCATCTCAAAGAAAACCTCATATCCCAAATGCAATCTCTTTAGCGAAGGAGACACTCAAAAGATGTAAACATCTTGGTTCGCTGATAATGGATGATAAATCCAAGTACAATAAGAAAAAAATAACCATGGCAAAAGATACATCTTCCCCCCCCACCCCCTTTCAAAGAAAAAAAATACTGGCCAATATAAATCGTATGAACACCAAAATAAGGGTAATGGAAAATATATGTATTGACAGATCTATAAAATGGACAATAAATAAGGTCACAGAAAATGAGGCAGCAGAAATATGGTGTATCACAATAATAATGAATATTATTATGGATGGAAAATAGTCCGAATGAAACGCTACTGAAACAGGCTAAACGAGAGATCATTAAGCAAAACCATAAGACAGGAAACTACGATTTTCAGAGCACATTTGCCGACGTAAGGGTTTAAAACGCTAGCACTCACTGAAAAGTGTGAAGGTAAATAAAGCAAAGGTAAACAAAGAATAACTTTCATTGAAGGCCCTCATTGGCAATATGTGAAGGTGGCAAAATCAGCAATATAAGGGTACTAAGAAGGTATTGGAAAGGAGGATTCTATGCTCGTCAATATCTATTCGAGAACGCGCAACTCAAGAAGATTTTGGTTTTCACTTGTTTTGTCCCTTTTTAAAAGTCCTAGAAATGAATACATGGTAGATTGTTGTTTTTGTTTCCGTTTAATAAGTGTTTAAAAAAAATCTTATAATTATCTTAAATGCTTTAAGAGTTGCAACAATTATCTTCCTCCTCATCATCACCTGCCTACCCATCAACGTTAGCAATCTTAACTATTCCCAATCAGGCCCTTGTCTTTTATCATACTGCTAGCGTCAGTCATAACAATTGACCTCAGTGTATCTTGACCTCCTCTTTCCCTCCGCCACATCTCTCTCTATAAATCCTTTTGTTTTACCAATCTGCTAGCGTCAGTAACAACTGACCTCAGTGTATCTTGACCTCTGTTTTACCATACTGCTAGCTTTTGAGTCTATTAAGTTAAAAAAACAAAAACAAAATTAATTTATTTTATTAAGAGTAATTTCCAACCGAGAAAGCCTAGAATTCTTCCCGGCCATCAGTTTGTCTTACAAACACCAATACCAAAAGCATCGTTTTCAGGATTTCCCTATAAAGTTTTGGCGGAAGATTGTGTTACATAGACTGCCATGGTCCGCGGGAAAGATCACAGACAACAAAAGGGTAGGACTCTCGAATATTCATACACAAAAAAGAATAATATGTATGTTTGATTGCTTTTCTGCTTGGCTTATCACAGTGTAACATTGACAAAAGGGATGCATTTTCCTTGCAACATTTATCTTGAATTTGATAAATCATTGAATTAAAGCGAATCAACTAAAACTAAGCCACCATTATAATCTGAAATTATAGTGTTCAGTAATTTTTTTAGACTTTGCAAAATATCTTGGGGTTTTAGCGAAAATATTATTAATATTAATTCGTCGTATAACAGTATAATGATTTAATGACTTAAAAATAAAACAAGTCTTTAAGACTACTTGCATTTTTATTTCTCAAAAAAAAAACAAAGAAAAAAACACCTGATCATTTAAACTCGGCCGCCATTATCCAAGATAGGCATCCGAGCTGATCAATTTCTTCCCAAAATTTTGAAAGACAGATTTTTCACGACAAAACTGTTAACTATTGATACTTGTTGGTAAATTTTTGAATGTGTGCCAAATGACTACACTTGCCTTCATTTTGTCATTATTGTCCGAATATCGCTATGTCTGCATAATCGGAAATCTTTCCCAAATGCACTCAAGTCCCTTGAGGTCTTTATTTGGAACTCTTGCTCTAGGCTGAGCCTGAAAGCTTATGAGCATAAAGTAGTGAATGAACTTTAATATGAAGAAATCGCCTATCCTGTTTTAGAGTTTATCTTACAATCTGTGGCCAAGCATCAAATGCAGGCGTGGCCACTAACACGACGATCATGTTTGCCGCCCAGACTAATTAATAGGTCATTCAAACATTAAATCATGTGAAATAGGACTGTTTGGCAAGACTTCCGAATGTGCGCTTAAGAAAAGCAATTCTGTGAAAGCTAGACTGAAATCAAACTGTCAAATTACAGTATGGCTATTAAATAATCTGAAAATAAAACAATTTCTGAGATCATTTGCGTTTTTTATTTCTAAATTAATTGCTGAAACAGATATAATCAACAAAAACTTGGCCACCATTATCCAAGATGGTGATTTGAGATAATCATTTTTTCCAAAAATTTTCAAAGGTATCGCTGTGGCATGAAATTTGTAATTGTTGACAATTGTTAGTAAATCGTTTTTTTTTAAAGATTAAAATGGCCTTCGTTTCGTCATTAGAATTGAAATCTGATTATGAGTGCATAATAGGAAGTCTTTTCCTTAAGTGCTTTGCATCACTTATCTTTATTTCAAAAGTCATAGATGAACTGGAGTTGATCCAGTAAAACTCAGCCGCCATTATTCTCCTAAATTATTGAATGTTTATTTTTTCCCAAAAGTTTTACAAGTATATTTGCGTTGAGCGACATTATTTTTATTCGGATTTGCAATTTTCTTCAGTTGACTAAAATTGCCTTCATTTCGTCTTAATATTAAGAAATGTCACTTTGTGTGCGTAATCGGAAGTCTTCCCAAAATTTTTTGATGAAAATAGTCAAACCAGTAGCCCTGAAAATTAATACTCTCTTATATTTTAGGTTGCTTTTTAGGAGGGTTGACTGGAATGAACAAAAGAAAAGCTTATGTTCACGTTAGAGCGGTGAATCACTTTACATCTTTAGCACGACTACTTTTTAAATAATAACTTGATTACATTTTGAATTTCTCTTTTTTAGCTTAGCCACTATTGATTGTACAGATTCTTTGTTCCAAAATTCAGTAGGGCTGAGCTCTGTGCCCGCAAACACAAAAATGGAGGTGTAACTAAAACGCACGATTGTGTTCAGAAGTTTCTAAGATTGACATGTAGATTTCGGTCCGTGTAAACATTCGCTAGGCTATAAGGAGCTTTAGCATAACGTGATAGACCTCTAAGCAGGCGAAACCCTTGATCTTTTTTTGCAACCTTTAGCTCTTTAAACTCATTTTGCAGACGCGCGCTGTCGAAAAGATCAGCTTCCAGATAGGCACTAGCTTCTACCACTAGACAAGCGCAGCCAATCCTTCCAAAAAGGTTATGCACGTCCAAGTCGACTTGGCTTCACTTTCTTTTGACTTACGCGCCAAACCTCCCCGATGTCAAACAACTTTTCAAGTGAATAGATATTGATTATATAAATCTAGAAAAGGGGGCAGCGTGAAGCTGTGTCACCTTTTTTGTTCCTTTCTTTTTCAACTCACTTTGTGTAAGTTTCGCTCCAAAGAGCATTATATCAGACATAGCACGCCATTACACAAAGGCCTGAAAAACTTACACAGAAACACTGATTCATATCTGGACTTGTCCAAAACAGCATAGATCTAGAGATGCATGCGAACATAAAAACTTTCGAGAAACTACAAACCTTACTATTTTAGTTTAACACAGAGTAACACGGGTTTAATTCTCTCTGCCCAACGTACAGACACACATACATGTATAAACATTTTTCACGATTTATGCGTTTCTTAATGAGTAGACCCAAAATTAAAATATCTAGTTACGCCGAAATACAAGAAAACAATAAATACAGTCGCTAAATCAAACACAAAAAATGTTAGAACTCACAATAGAAACCCAATAAGCGATTTTATCGTAGAGTGGAAACCAAAAGAGAGAGAGTGAGAGGAAAAAGGATTTTGTTGCAGTTTTATTTTTGTTCATTTCTTCGAAAGTAGTGT
>BLXT01005266.1:76102-86224 GCA_019648995.1 Plakobranchus ocellatus
TCCACCCCGCTTAAACTGTTGTCTTCAGACAGAAAGTTGGAGTAGCCTTGTTGTTATTAGATAGAACATTTGATGTTGATTTAAGACAGAACTTTTCAGATATATTATGCTTTATGTTGTCAGAAAAAGAGAAGATTGACATAGTGCAGTGTTTGAAGACTGTTAGGACAGGGGAAGGTAGATCATGTTTGTGGATATTTAATCAATTGAATGTTTCAGAAGTTTACATTGTTCAGAATGCAATATCCCATCTTTGGTCCCAAAACTCAATCACTTGCCCTTAGTTTCTTTCATGATGGAGATAAATTCAGATCTCAATAGCTGAATAATTTTTGCGTTGATAGAGATATTAATTTTTCAAACTTTATGATTTAAAAGAAAAAAAAGAGCTTCTTCTAAAAGGTTACAATTCTGCATTAGGTTGATTCTTTGGGAGTTGAGGCAGAATATTGAACTTAGAATAGATGGTTCCTTAGATTTACGGGTCAAAACTTTGAGGCCTAGGTCCATAATAAAATCTATGCGTTATAATTTAAGTCTGCCTCTTGCATTAGGGGACCATAGCTTGTGTGTTTTTCACTAATATCATTCCCAGTTAAGTCTCACTGAATTGATTTCAATTGACACCTGGCTTTTTCAGATTTAAATTTTTTATTTTTTTTCTTATTATTTTAAAAACGTTTTAACAATTACTTTTACACTCGTCTGCCTGGGCATAGAATCAGTATACTTATGTAGTATGTTGACTATTATAAATATCACATAAAGTATATTTGAGCTGATCCAATGGCTTAGAAGGTCCAAAATTCTACTTGCTACATATGTGTCTGAAGACCGTTCATTTTACTTGTTAATTTTTTGAAAATTAAAAGAAAAAAAAAAAAACCAAATAACTTCTTATCTGATTTTCAGGTGTGAGTTCACTTTCTTTGTGCCTAATGGAACAGCCATTGACAATTTTGGCAGAACGACCCACGGCCGAGCTATAATGCAGAATCGTGGACGGTGGAGATGGGTAAGCACAAACCAGACCTTTTTAATTGTCATGATCAAAATGATCAATCAATCACTTGCCCTTAGTTTCTTTCATGATATAAATCAATTCAGATCTTATTAGCTGGATAATTTAATGGGTGAAACCTCTTAATCACTTATAATAAATTTGGTTTGATTGTCTTGTACATAGCCTGTCCACAACAAAGTGATCTCAAACCTTTCAGTGGGTGTAGAGCTCAAACCAGCAACAGAGAGGTTCCTGCAGATCTGAAAAAGGTTCGCTACCCTTTCTGCCACCAGTGGCCCATTTCTAATCGCAAGGAAGTTTTTTTTTTTTTTTGTTTAGGTACCTCCAGCTGGGAGAAGTGGCTCATCTGATAGGGCAGTTGGCTTCTAGTGAGAGATCCGATGTTCAAACCTAGTCTTGGCCAAAATATTTTTTTCGTTGCTCCCCTTTGTCCACTGAATAGGTACCTAGGTCTCTTAAGAAGTGAAGGTGGCGACTTTGCTTTAGTTTTTGTATATAGCCTGTCCACAACAAGGTGATCTCAGGCTTTCAGAACCTCGGTCAGGCCAGCGCGCCGGCGACGGGGCTCAAACCCGCAACAGAAGGGTCCCTGCAGATCTCAGGTGAAGGTGGCGATGAAGGTAATGACAAACTACCTCAGGATGCTTTATGCCAAGAACAATTAGGACCCTACTTCCTTGATGCTTGGACCAGATATTGGACCCACTTATCCTACTTTTTATCTTAACCATGTTTCAATATTCTTGAACTCAGGCTTCATGAGTCAGATGTCATATACTAAATTTTTGAAAAACAAAACAAAAAAAAAACAAAACAAAACAAAAAAAAAAAAACAGTTAAAGTTTTTTCCCTTAAACTTCTTTTTTTTGCGAAAAAATTAATAAAAGTCTCATATGTTGCCTAAAAAAATTAACCTAGCTCAACCCAGTTTTCATTATGGTAAAGCTCAAAGGTGGAAGCGTTGGGCTGGTTCAAAGTGAAATTCCAACAGAAATCTTCTAGATAAAGTAGGGAAATCAAATCTAATTATAGACGCCTAGCAAATCACATTGAGGTACACTGCATTTTATCTTGAGGATTTGTATTGATTTTGCGTTTTAAATGTTTAAGCCATTGAAACAGTCTGAGGGTAGACATGCTAGAATTCTATGGCCGTACAAATAGATTTAGGCAGCATGGCTTGCTCATCTTCAAAAATTAGATTTTAAATATGTTTAAAATTATCTGAGACCTTTTAAAGAATTGAAAAGATAGGCAATAGTTTTTCAATGGCTTATTTAAGTGGATTTAGTTATTGTGTATGCAAAATCAATGGAATGTGGCCGCTGATACGAGATCTGGTAAAGCTTTTATAGATGTTTGTTTGTTCGCCCTTTTAAACATTGATTTTGTTTTTTTCCGAGCTATCATGAAAGATTCTACTCTTACAAACAGTATTGGTCTCAAGACATTTTGTTCTACACCTGAGTCTTGAGCAATCAGCAACAGACAACTCGGTTTTTGGGAATAAATTACAAATAATGATTCTCTCTAGAAAGAATTTGAGATATCATATTGTGGCAGCACTGTCATAGCCTTAAAGGTCACATACTTGACCTTTGACTCCTGAATCATGTAAAATATCATGGGTCCAGTCTTAATGCATCAGATGGTGAAAAAAAAACCCACAAAAAACACAGCATGTCTACAGAAGATCATGTACTTTAAGAAATGTTGTCATTATTGCTTGCGATTTAGGATAAAATCTTAAATTACAAGAATTAAAAAAAAAAAAACCTGTTTTACTAAATATAGAAACCTATTTATCCTTTTTGTGCAAAGTTCTATATATATATATATGAATAAGTTAGGCATTGTAACCCCTGCTATTTTTAAGGGAAAAATATTGCATTACACGGTTAACCTGGTTTTTTTTTAAATTATAGAAATTCTGTGACATAATAGGAGATCTGATGAGAGTTTGGAGAACTGGCTCTTTCTGCCATTTTATTTAAATTTATCGCTCTCTTTTTATTATGATTACAATGTAGATAAACTCGACTTGCTTCCTTATAATGCGAAGGATAGTTTTCTTTTTTTTCTTTCACTGAGTTGAGGGTTTGTGATTTAAGTGGTGAAATGGCTAGTGAATCCTTCCTGAAAACTTCAAGGAGCATTCTATAACAAGGTTGAGTTTGAATCCACCACTGATGCCTTGACCTAATGAGGGCCTGGAAATCTAAGATCACCATAAAGTGGAAGGGTGACGTGCTAAAAGTAACAAAAAAAGCAATATCTTATTTGAACCTTATTTTTTTTTCAAACATGCAAACAGGTACTGCAACGGCTGCTTACTTTCCGTGAGGTCATTTATCTTGACGGCCTGGCCCCTGGTCAACAAAGAGTGATGTATTCAGACAATGGTGATGAAGTTATTATCACCACCGATGAGAGAGGCAACAATTCTAGTGGGCATACAAGTGATATAACAAATGGTATTTTAAAAAAATAATAATCATTCATGGTCAGACTTGTTCTTTTGAAAATCCAAACGCACCTCAAAACTGTCAATTTCTAGATCTTTCTATTGTTGATGCTTCTGGTGTATATTTTGTTTTCTCCTTTATCTCTCTTTCCCGCCTTTTTTTTCTTTCATGTTTTGAGGTATGTCACAAATTTACCGAAAATCAGCACGATAGCAGTAGAGCCTCAGCAAAATAATAATAATAATAATAATAATAATAATAATAATAAAAAAACGCAACAGTAAAAATCACACAGATCTCTTCCCTCACATTCACAACTTTTTTTTTTTTTATATTTGCACACTGATTTTGATGTTTATCTGCCTTTCATTCATCAGCCACCTTCGTCTTGTTTGAAGGCGTACGGGCGAAGGTGATCCACTCGGATATTGGAGCCACCAATGGGGTGATCCACATCATTGATAGCGTGTTGTTTGTGAACGATGACCTGACCAGGTCTGCGGGTTCAGTGTCCAGTCAAGCTACATCACTCCTGGTCCTGTTGCTACTAACTTTTTCTCAAGCGGTCTGGTGGATGGGGCGCAAACTTGACGGCAGATGGAACTGAGATTTATTGTGGAGAAAAAAGTGTGCAAGAGATGAGAAATTGGCAAAAACTTTAGGAAGTTTGAGAACGCGAATGAGACAAAAAGGGACAGAAGGAAGAAAGGCTTGTTAGTTTGAAGCCGTACAGTTGTATGGAAATGTTGAATCAGTTTTGTCTGGTTTATGGGTGGAGAGTAGGCTTGGAGTGTAAAAAGTTTGCAAGAGAGAGAGAGAGTGAGAGAGAGAGAGAGAGAAAGAGAGAGGGAGACAGAGAGAGAGAGAGAGAGAGAGGGAGACAGAGAGAGAGAGAGAGAGAGAGAGAGAGAGAGAGAGAGAGAGAATAGAAAAATTAGAATGTAAAATTTTAAGCCATATCCATCTTTGTTTACTATATATGGGAATGTCCGATTTTTTAAATTTATTTTTGACCTGCGCATCTGTCCCCAATGTGGTAACTTATTATTGGGTTTATATGCTTCACACTTAGAGTGTGTCTTTGATATGTTCTCTTACATCCAATTCTTCATTTGAAGGGAACTGTTCCTTTCTGTAATTTTCTCTCTCTCGCCTTTTTATTTTCTTACCTTTCATGAAATATTTGATTCAGTAAGATTTATTTTAATGCCAAACCTGTAATCAATTGTGTCAAAGTATAATAGTCCTCATTGCATAGCAAATGTGTAATCTAAGAACTTTTATCTTAATAATAAAAGGATGAAATTTAAAAGAAAAATATATTTACATTATGTTATTTCAAAATTTGTATATATTTACTGTTGTTTCCAGAAAAAAACATCACACATTATATATTGTTACACATCTTATTATGGCTGTAATGTGGCCTTTTTTTAAAAAGTACTTATGCTTAACTTGTATATAACTTTATTTATGTCTATACACATATTTTATGTTTTTTTTATGTTTGACATTTTCTACACAAAAACTGTATTGAATGCCTTCGTGTACATATTTACTCAGCGAAATTTATTTTTCTTTTTACTGTTATGGAATTTTTTGTGCTAAATTTGTTTCCCTTTTTTTTTTGCCCATAATTTGCTAAAATTAATGATTAATGATACACAGTTTTTATCATCTCTTTGAGAAAATTTTTAGCCAAAACTGTCTTGTTTTGCTTTCACTGGTTTTCTATCTGTTGCAATGAAACGACTTTTTAAATCTCTTATGTTTTCTTTTTCCTTCCTTCTATTCCAAAAAAACAAAAAAAACCCCAACAAAACGACAACAACAAAACATGTAAAAATGTAACCCAACCCCTCCCTTCTTTTTTGCACATACATAAGCACGTACATACACCCCTAGTGAACCCATCACGACTACAGATACACAACTTAATTTTTTTATCATCAAACTGATTTAGGCTGATCAATACACAAAAAAAAGGGTGATTTGAAAACAGATTTTAAATTTTGATCCCATTTTTTTAAAGTTAATGAACTAAATAAAAAAAAAAACAAAACAAAACAAGCAACTTATATATATTCATAACAGGTTTCATTGAGCCATTAGTGGTGGAGGATCCCATGGCCGACATAAGAATAGGCAATTATGGCAAGGTTTCAGATAGCCCTCTGAAAGAATGACTGATTGACAGCAGCAGCGATAATAATAGTAAAGAATAGTCTAGATACGCTAACGCAGTAACAAGAACAGATAGTAGAGCGGATACGACTAGCGCTTCAGATCAATATAAAGATGAACCAAAAACAGAACTAAACTGTTTAGGCTACAATGTATTCAGAAAGTAGAGGAAGATAGGTCTTCAGATTCAATAATAGCGAAAGCTTACGGACACGGACCTTATTGTATGACCAAGGGCTTGATTTATAAAAGAATAAAAGGCAAAAGCATAGTCCCCACGTCACTCAGAAAAGCAAGTCTGTATCATTGTCACGATTCCATCTCTGCGAGTCATCTCGGTATGAATGCTACTAAGAAGCGAATATTCAGGAAATTTTCTTGGCCCGACATAACGACTGACATAAGAAATTACATCACATCATGTCACGTATGCCAAAGCAAATGTAACAAATAATCGAATGTTAGGATGACAAAAAAAGAATGAGCTCCGCAGTGCAATCAGGGAATTTGACAAAGGAGGCAGAGTCTCAATCCCGTTACCAAAAGATAGGAATAACTTATTCATAACATATCGGGGCCCCTTCTGAAATAGTAAAGAAACAGACTAAAACTAATTTCACTTGCAAGACCGGTGCAAATTTAAGTTCAGACCTTAGCAATTTCTTAACAAAATACATTGACAAATGTAGAGATTAAACGCGCACTCTAGGCCTCTTGAACTATGAAAGATACTTCGCAAAAATTTTTAGTAAACTGACTCAACCTCTTACTGAAGTCACAAAAGCCAGAGCTCCTAGTAAAGTTGCAGTTGAATACCTGAGAGGTTCACAAAATGTCTTATGTGATTTTCTCAGCAGCAGAGCAATTGTGCATAAATAACATTGTTCATCTCTTTATGACAGTTAGAAGAGTCTTCAATTTTGTGAAGTTCCACTATTTTTACCATTTGAGAGCGTACTTACCTTAGCAAATTTACTCCAAAGGTATACTTAAATATTTGATTCGTAATATTTTTGCCTACATCATTTTTAAAACCATAGAGCAAAATTAATTTTCTCTTTCGTAATCTTATACCTATGTGCATCTGATGTTAATTTTTTCATAATATCATAATAGGGGAAAAGTTGTTTTTTCATGGCATTGTAAAAGTTTCCAGAATTGGAAATAAACATATTTTGTATTAATGTAATGAATCACTTACATTGTATGCAAATATAGCCACGTATCAGTGGATTCATCGTTTCCTTTACTTTTTTTTTTCACCTCCTGAATCAAGTCACTTAGATCTAGTGATCAGCCTTGTTGTGATTGTACCAAATGTGCAGATTGTCATGCATCAGATGTGATATTTCTCATTTTGTTTCAATGAATAATTGATTCTTGATTTTTTTTTTCGCTGGGAATATTTCTAATGAGTATACTTTACAATAAAAAAAAATATTATGACGATCAAAATATATGTACATGCAAACTTGTTTTAAAACTAGTGTGCATGTTGTTGATAAGTCATTAAAAACTTCAAATGAGAATGCGATTGGGCTTACTATTGCATGCTAAGATTGAGTTTTATCTATAAATTACGTAGTCAATTTTAAGAGAAAACGTCAATCATATATAAGGGAGATAACTATGACAACTCGCTACTATAGTGCTATTAATGACTTTGTACCTTGTAATATACTGGCATAAACAGTAACTTTCCTTCTATTGAATATTTCAGAAACGGATAAACATGTCTCTTGTTTTTGCATATTTCTGTGTGGCAATTTGATGTCCTATTACTGTGGTGATTGCATGTGCGTACATTTATTTCCTTGTGCTTTTATATACTCAGAGCACTCTGACATAAAAGTAAAATAGATTGATTCACGCAAGGCCTGGTTGGGCTGGGGAAAAAAAAAGAAAATGTTCCCAATGTGAAAAATGTTCCTTTTTTTGGCAGAGGGACGGAGAGTGTCATGATCCACGGTGTCGTTAGCCATTAGTTCATGTATCATTTGGAATAAAATCATTTCATATATGATCAAAGATTTAAATTGAAAAAAAAAAAAGCAAAAAAAAACGAAACAAAAAGACATTGTCGTGAAGAATCCCTGAGTTGTTTATTCAAAACTTTTATTTTTATTTTTTTTTTAAATAGTTTAATGTAGAGTAGGAAGGAACACGAGGAGCTCACGTAGCACTCGTTTGGTGATTGCTAGACGCGTAGGTAGCGTTTTAGCTTCAGTTGCAGTCCAAACGCCTTTACAGAAAGGTCTCCAAATTAATATTGGAGCATAGACGGCTGGTAATCGGGTATGTAAAATATTGCCTATGTTGAACGCATTGCCTACGCAGCGGCCCTATGGGCTATGATCTAACCATAAATTTAAATAAACGATATTGTATTTTAGTTAGCAGATATTTGCCGATATAAGTTTTGTGTCAGAGTTATTGGAAAAATAAATGGTCAAAATCATTAAATATTAAAAACTTTATATGTTGAAATTTTATTTGAATTATATATACATATAAACCTGAGTGTTAAAATGCTTAAAATATTAATGAATTGTGAATCTAACTGTTTAAGCGTTAACGATGTGTATTTTCCGTAATTAACAGAAATTATATTGAATTATGAGTTTTGAAATACAGAAATGAGAATTTAATGACTGGAAATGTTGTAGTAAAAATTCATTCCGTGATTAAATTTTGCAAGAGCATTCCTGGATCGAACTGAAACTTAAACTGCTTTTAAATGTCAGTCCGGGAACAGGCTGGAAATCAAACTACGTTTAAAAGGAGTCCTGGAGTAAACTGAAATTAAATTAGTCTCTGAGTACAGTCCTTGAACGGATTGGAAATGAAATCATATCAAAAAGGGAGTGGACTGAGCTGTTTTATATTATATTATATCTTCGTCTTTACCATTGCATGTAGAAAATAAAGTAGGCTTGGCCAAAAAGAGATTGCAGCAGTCGTCTGTCTTTACTAAGAATATTGCTCTCATTGTTTCGTCCACACGTCTAACTCCATGTCGTTCCTCTTATCTATTCCCCCTACCGTGACAATAATAATAATAATCATTAAAAAAAAAATCTTGCATCAACAATGGCAAATATTATGGATATCACCTTAGCTGAAACTGCACAATTTGATTTTCTTTTTAGTAGGTTTTATACTTTGGGAACATTTTGAGCCCCTGTTGTTTTATTGGGAAAAACAATGCAATCCACAAGTCAATGGACATGAACTTAGCCTTATCAGTTGCTCATAGTGTTTTATCAATTTTTCTAAGTATTCACTAATGTCCAGGTGAAACTGAAAGTAATAAAAACTATGCAAGCCCAGTAGACTAGCGGTACTCATAGATCAGAGATAATGAATTTCTATATCTATGAACATTCTGAGCACGCAAGCGGGGTTGATGTTATTATGTTAACTATGGATGGCAAAAAAAAATTGGGGGGGGGGGGGGGGGGGGGGNNNGAAACCCACTATGACAATTTAAACTTGTAAAATTAAAAAAAAAAAAGGTTTAAAATTGGCGTTCTTTGAAAGATTTTGCCTTTTATGGTGGCTTCATCAATAGGAGTAACTCAGAACTCAGAACAAAACTCAAAAGGCAAAATGATTGAAGCACTAGACTGCTTGGTAAAAACATTAATGCATGTACTACTCCGGAAAAGAGGAGATACGATGCAATGGCTTAGATCTAGTGATCTTCATCTTATGATGGACATTTAACAGTCTGTGTCTGTATCTTAATGTCTATTAATCAGATTCGCAATCGCTTGGCGAAATACGATAAATTTATCAAATACATGGGGTTTTTTTTTTTGAGAGAATGTATTTTACCTCATAGCAGTCGAGTGGTTGATGTCCTCTACAAATTATTCACTGTTGAGTAAATAGTTAAGCATGATGTTGATCGCATCACTTATTTCACAGATACAGTTGGTCATACCATCTATATAACAAGTGTACAGTCCAGTTTTGTGAACTGACAACGCTGCCTCTGAGAGATGTTCATGAAGATTTTGATCATGAACTACAATTTTATCGTTTCAGACATTTTTACTTATCAGGAGAAATTTGTTTTACACTGCATCATGCGTTTGGGCATTCCAGAATCAAATCTTCAACTATAAACTTTGGCAGGTATTTCACTGAAGAAATTTTAGTGCTTGTTTATGTAAGCAACATTTTACAGTTTTATTTTGCAATCTTTACTAGAAATACAATGTATTTTGCAAAACAACTTCGTGCTAATTATACTTTTTTCATGTTTTTTTTTTTTTCATAATATTGTAAATTGAGTTTCCTTACTGCTCGTACATACTCAAACACACTTACAGAGTTACAATTACATATTGGCTTCAAGGACCTAAGTCGGATGTCATGAAAATTTGAACGGATCATAACATCCTAAATCAGTGATGAAGTCAAGTCGGATCATAAAATACGACA
>BLXT01005266.1:314259-325821 GCA_019648995.1 Plakobranchus ocellatus
GAAGAATGTTGCAAAAGGGAGGCAGACATACTTGATAAACTCTTCAAACGGTGACTAGAAGATTATCGGTTCACGAAGAATTGAATTTTGTCCCAAGCCAAATCCCCCTGTTTGTTTTGTGTTGTGCGTGTTTAGGAATCAATAGGTTTGTAGATAGTTAAGTATTAGGTCTCGTTTGTTTGCATTCAAATTTCCTTAATACAATTGACCGAGTCAAGTTTATGGCATATATATTGAATTCAGATGAAAAAATTACATATTGAAGAAGTCAAACATTACTATTGCGTTGTTTGCAGAGGACAGTCTAAAGCATGAATGCTAAAACAAAGTCCTTATGGAAATATCCAATACATCATCATGATCATCAAGTTCCTTTCATACGTCGTAGACGTTCTTATCCAGCATTCTACAAATCAAGATCTTTGACAGCAAATTATCGCGGATATGTTTTTATCACATCCCGTATATCTATATTTCTTAGATAAAGCTTTATCTTTACAAAATAAAAAAAAACCAAAACAAAACAAAGAAAAACAATATTTCCATGTATCAGCTAAACGTATTTTTCTCTACCCGACTATTCTTATTTCCTATTTTTTTTCCATCTTTGCCGAAGACAGCTAGATCTTATAACAAGCAAAAGCCAAGCCCTAATGGCTCTTTCGAAAACATCTTCAGAAAATATCTGACACTTTTCTGCCCCGGGCATTCTAATCACGGAGTTTTAGATTCATGCTTCACCGCCCAGCTTAATGCGCTGACTGGCTTTGTAGTGTTCCGCGAGAAGAAATAGGTCGGCCTGAATAGCGATTTGATTGGATGTTTGGCCTTAGCACTTTGCGGTCTTCACATTCATTATGACGTATTGACCTTTTTTTTTTTACTTTGGTCTTCTGGTAAGTTTTTTAAGCTTTGCTGTTTGCGTGTGTAGAGAGCTGAAAGTTGGTGACTGAAAATTGGTCTTTTTTTTCTGAAAAAGCAATGAACGAAAAAAGCAAAAAAGCAACTATACATCAGAGGACTTATGGTTGATAGGACTTTCAGTTCAATAATAGAAAAAATACAGAAGATTAAGCGGTAAACAGGAAAAAAAAAAGCAACTATGCATCAGAGGACTTATGGTTGATAGGACTTTCCGTTCAATGATAGAGAAAATACAGAAGATTAAACGGTAAACAGGAAAAAGAACAACTGTATATCTGAGGACTTATGGTTGATAGGACTTTCCGTTCAATGCTACAAAAAATACAGAAGATTAAGCGGTAAACAGGAAAAAAAAGCAACTATACATCAGAGGACTTATGGTTGATAGGACTTTCCGTTCATGATAGAAAAAAGAAAGAAGATTAAACGGTAAACAGGAAAAAGAACAACTGTATATCAGAGGACTTATGGTTGATAGGACTTTCCGTTCAATAATAGAAAAAATACAGAAGATAAAGCGGTAAACAGGAAAAACAAAACAAAAAAAAAAAAAAACTATATACCAACGGACTTATGGTTGACAGGACTTTCAATTCAATGCTAGAATAAGTAAAAAAAAAATAAGTGGTAAACAAGGAAAAAAAAACAGCAAGAAAAAACTATACATCAAAGGGCTCATGGTTGATAGGACTTTCAGTTCAATGCTAGAATAAATAAGAGAATAATAAGCGGTAAAAGTTAAGTTTTGTGCATATAGCTTCTCCACAGCAAGGTGATCTCAGTTTTTTAGGCTCCCTTCAGGCTAGGGCGCTGAGACTGGCTCTCAGGCAGGGGCCGCTGTCCACTGCGCCACCAGCGCCCTGGCCGGTAAAAAGGGAGAAAAATAGCACTAGCGAAATCTGTCTATTTACCTTTAGAACCACATTTTCTTTTTCTGCTATATATCCATAGTTCCCTATTTTTTTACCCACCCGTTAACACTTCATATTTACTTTACAATCATGATAAGTTTCTAACACTATAAGGGAACATTTGACTGAAATTTTGACAATCTTAGTACCATCTCTATTGCTCCGCATTTTTGTAACTTTTTTTCTGCCAAGACAACATAATTCCATTTGACCTCTTGAAAAAGGGTGCTGTCTTTTCTAGCTTTGTTGCAAAACTTGTCATTGAGACGAAATCAATGCATCCGAAGATAGACCATTTTTTTAACATAAATAAAATCAAGTCACGCCAGTGTCTCTGTTTCTTTTCATCACAAACTGGTTATAATATTTTGACAGACTATTTTTAACACTGAATTTGTTCCTCAGTCTAACAGGTGCAGTATGGATCCCATGGGAGAAAATCTCAGAAACCATGTCAACAGGCAAAGTACGGACCAAGACCTGCTGCAGCATCATTACCAACCTCACCAACACCACCACCACCAGCAACAACAACCTTCAGAAATATCATCAGCGGTGTCGCAGCCTCAGTCGAGATTCAGCACGTTCGTAACGCCCAACCACACATCATCAGGCACGTCAGCTTTATCGTCGACAACAGGTTCACTGCCACTAGATTTAGCAACAACAACATCAAGCGGCATGATGGACTCTTTTCAACCTCATCAAGTCTCGCGTACAGCTGTCTCTCCTTTATGTCTGCCACAACAACAACAACAGCAACAGCATCTAGATCCAGCTGTCTCCACAACATTACCATTGTCGCCGACGTCTCCAGCAATATCTCCACCATCACCATCATCCCCGCTCCCACCAATGTCCCCATCGCCAACCTCATTATCATCATCGTCATCGTCATCGTTAACATTGACTCAAAATCAACCGACAACGTCTATCCTTGGTAAAGATTATGTCGACAACACCACAGATGCTATCCCGACAACAACAGCAACGACACTTGCACCATCTCCAGCCGACAGCTGCACCACGATGTCTCTCAGTGACAGTTTTGTATCGCAGTCGACGAGCTTATGTTTTCAGGGTAATCCAGACGTATCTCCCATTTCTCAGTCAGGAAATCCTCAAGGGCTGTTCACATTCAGGGACGAGAGCCCCAGTATGGACAAAACAGGATGCGAGCTCGTCCAACAAGGGGATCGAACTCAAATCGACGACAAAGACATGTTAGATAAAGCGAAACCCTTACAGCCGTGTTTGTATCAACGTCTCCCGTATCATATTCGAATACGACCCCGCCCTCAGCGCCAGTTTGAGAACCACTGGGAGAAAAAGTCGTTGAGATCTCCTTCCGGACAACTTGAGAACCTCTGTGAAGAGAGCACCCAGGAAAGTGTTTTCAATAGACACAGTTATAACCCTTCTAGACAGGAGAACGGGAGGGAAACGGAATATGGGAATGGACGAGGCATGCAGAGTAGCGGAAGTGGATCTTTTAGATCCATATCAAGCAGTGGATCCCTTGATGGGTTTGGAGGGTTCTCAACGGCGGAACCTTTAGGGTCTCACACTAACATTGGATCTGTGAGACATAGACAGGTAAGCTGATCAGATATTTCAATACGAAATTCGTGTAAATTGGTTTGATGGTTAACAAGATATCGATCACCTGAAGAAAACTCAAGAATGACTTGGAACAGAACGTTCTAGACAAAGTGGAGAAGCCCTATCTATTTATCGCTCCCTAATAAAACCTATAGGAAGAGCGGACAAGATGGAGATCTAGGGCGGTACAAATAGTACTAGGTAGCATGACGAGGTCATCTTCAGAAATTAGATTAAACGTTTTAAAACGTTTTAAGCTTCATATACATAGGGATATCTTTATAGTAAGGCTATTTGATTGGGATGAATTACTTTGTAGAGAAAGACTGTTGAGTATAGCTGTAATGATATGTAGATTGGCTTTTATACATGTTTGTTTTAAAAAAAGATTTCGTTTTTTTTCCAAACCTATCGTTAAATCTTCCATTGGATTTCTTTTTATGATTTCCTGATTTTCTTTGAACGTATGGAATTACCCTTCCTCATTTTTCTTTCTTCCTTTTCGTTTTTTTTTAAATGAAAAATGCATGATAGTATTAGTGTATTGTGCTATACTATTGGGAAAAAAATTGTATTGAATCAAGAGATTTATTGAAAGTAAACCTTAATGGTGTTGCAAACTCAATGCAGGTATACATGAACCCAGAGAAAGGGCTGGTCCTGAGATAAAATTTAAAAATTCAATTTTTGACTGCGTCGCAAACTTAAAACAGGTGTGCCCTAATTTAGAGGAAAGTCCTGTGTTGTATTTAAAAAAAAACCTTAAGCATATTACAAAGTCAAAACAGGTGTGCACTAATCAAGAGAAAAGTCCTGTGTTTTATTAAAAAACAAAAAAACCCTCAGTATGTTGCAGAGTCAAAACAAATGTGCACTAATCAAGAGAAAAGTCCTGTGTTTTATAAAGAAAAAAAAAACAAAAAAAAAACAACAACAACAAAAAAACTTATGAATGTTGCAAAGTCAAAACAGGTGTGCACTAATCTAGGGAAAAGTCCTGTGTTTTGTGAAAAAAAAAGATATTAAGTATGTTGCGAAGTCAAAACAGGTGTGAACTAATAAAGAGAAAAGTCCTGTGGTTTATATAAAAAAATAAACCTCAAGCATGTTGCAAAATCAAAACAGGTGTGCACTAACCAAGAGAAAAGTCCTGTGGTTTATATAAAAAATAAACCTCAAGCATGTTGCAAAATCAAAACAGGTGTGCACTAACCAAGAGAAAAGTTCTGTGTTTTATTAAAAAAAAAAAAAAAAAACCTTCAGTACGTTGCAAAGACAAAACAGGTGTGCGCTAACCAAGAGAAAAGTCCTGTGTTGTATAAAAAAAATAAACCTTATATATGTTGCAAAATCAAAACAGGTGTGCACGAGTCAAGAGAAAAGTCCTGTGTTTTATTTAGAATCAAAATAAACCTTAAGTCCGTTGCAAATTCAAAACAGGTGTGCATGAATCAAGAGAAAGGTTTGATTTTGTTTATGTTTATTTTTGCAAGCGCCATTGTGGCCTAGTTTGTTTTAACCTTCCTTATCACCTTTGCTTATGAGCAGCTCGGGAAATTTCGCTACCCAATTATGGCCGCATAGTCATAGGAAAGCAACTACAAGTCAAATGTAGGGAGCGCCGAGATTCGAACTCGCAGCCCTCACATGTTAGTCAAAAGCACTACCTTTTTGGTTTTAGCTGTCAAATTTTTTTCTTTCAGCGAACTTTAAATGCAGACAAATCCACAGTAGAGAAAAGGAATGTATTTTTGTTTTAGTGAAGAAGTGGAAAGAAAACGAGGTTCAGCAGAGATACAACATGAATTAAAAAAAAAGACATATAACTGAGCAGGTTTGTGTGTATAAAAATCTTGAAAATTTGCTGTTAATTAGGTTTAAGTGTAAAAGTTTTTTATAAAAATGTCTTCTCTTGTGTCTAGAAGTATAATCTTAAAAGCCATTGATACTTAGGTATATCAGCAATAACGAAGCTCTTGTCAAACGCATTGAAAATAAAACTTAAAGCAACAACGAAAACAAGAGGAAGAATACAATAATAACAATATTGAAGATAAGAATATTAACAACATTAATATTCTTATCTTCAATGTTGTTTAACAACGGCAATGACAAGTCAGGAGCATTCTAAATAATATTCACGGTTTTGATTACACCGTTGCTGTTGTTGTTCACAAGCGGAAACAGTAATCAGAATATCTATAATAACAACTGTAACATTTCTAAACAACACTAACAAACAAAGCATATTATATTACCAATAACAACAAGATTATGAAATGTTAAAGAAAACGACAAAAGAATTTAAAAAATAAAAGAGCATTAATAACAAAACAAACAGCAAAATGAGCGATTAAAAGAACAGCTATACGAAAGAGAAAAAGATGATTAGAAGCAGCAAAATATTGATATAAAAAGAACATTTCTATGTGGTAGGAAAAAAACTGGAGGGGGGCGGGGGAGGAGGGGTGGAGAGATTATAAAAACACAAAGAGCTCCAACTCTGAGAACAATTTAGAGAAAAACCATTTAAGATCATATAACAGCAAATAAAATGAAAAAAAAAAAAAAGAAAAACAAGAGAAAAAAAAAGTATGGCTTTCAGAATTACTGACTTGGCTTCTGATTTTTTTTAATTGGAGTCTTGAGATACATCAGCTGAGCTAAAGAGCCCGGGAAGAAAACAGCTAGTCTATAAACTGCCAGTAAAATGTGTCGGTATAATTTGCTCCATAAAACAATAACTGTTGTCCAGGGAGGTTATTTTATAGCTAGATTGCGTGACAAAAAATAATTATGTCCCCTGCTGGGTGTAAAAAAAAAATAATAATAAAAGTGGGCCTATCGGTGGCCAAGTACAGGGCAGAGGAAATGGTTCGGCCTAGACATAATTGTTAGCGATAGATAGGGGAAAAGTAAATGGTTGGAAATGAAAGAAAAAAATCAGAAGAGAGAGAAAGAGAGAGATAGAGAGGGGAGAGAGAGAAAGGGAAAGAGAAAGAAAAAGAGAGAGAGGGGAGAGAGAAAGAAAAAAAAGGAGAGGAAGGAAGAGAGATAGAGAGAGACAGTGAGAAAGAGAGAGACAAAGAAAGAAACAAAGAGAGAGAGAAAGAGAGAGAGACACAGAGAGAAAGGGAGAGAGAGAGAAAGAGATAGAGAGAGAGAGAGAGAGAGAGTGAGAGAGAAAGAGATTTTAATGAAAGTAAACAGGGCAAACAAAACATGATCTTGAAGTAAGGGAAGAAAATACCAAGATTGCTCTGAAAGTTGCGTGAATTTGCTTGAAGTCAACAGAAATGAGTTTAAAAAGAAATGTAGACAAAAAAAGGAGAAAATAATAGACAGAGATAGAAACTTAGATTTTAGGAAATAGATTTGCCAAACGCAGTGTTAAAAAAACATCTTCAGTATTAAATTAAGAGATCAATTATAAGCAAGTCTACTTTCAAAGAACGTTACTGTTATCTAAAACAGAAAAAGAAGTTGTTTGACAAAATTATTGAGCCCCATTTGCAAAATTATTGAGCCCTTATTTCTATTATGAAATTATCTCAGTGGAATTCTAGGGAATAAAATATTAATTTAAAAATCTCAAGATCTCGATCTGTTTGTAACGAAAATAGCAAACCTCGGCAGCTATAACGGTCTCTAAAAAATTATCTTGCTCTCGCTCTTTTGACAGTAAAATTAACTGGATACGATGGTCTCAGTTTAAGGGGTTTTAGACAAAAGTATACTTTTTCCTGTAAAAAAACAACAACAAAAAACAAGTAACTATTGGAAGGGAAGCTCAGAAAAATGGAAACAATGTGTGGACAAAAAATATTTGAAACGAGGGTAAACAAAATTGATGATTCAGTTAGAAAAAACAACCCAAGACAGAAAGTAACAACACGAGTTTGTCTGTGGCCTGCACAAGTTGCCGCGGGGTAAAAGACACTCATGATAAGTGACAAGAAAAACTTGATTTTCCTCTTGATCCCATAAAATAATTTTTTCTGTAAAGATGCACCGTGTATCATCACTGAATAGTATATTTTCTATCTTTCTTTTTCCTCTCAAAAGCAAAATATGAAGAAATGCCGTCCTCGCAGTGAAACAAGGGACAATATCCTGGAGCCGGCCATCCCTGCAGAGCGGTCACCTCTGTGTAGCCGTCTCAGTACACCAAACCTGCCTGAAGCGGCCGAAGGGTCAGCGACATGGTCTTTCCAAAAGGATCCACAAGTCTCTGCAGTCAGGACGGCAGTACTGATGTCCAAACATGGTTTTCGACATGAGGTGATGATTGGAAATAGGGAGGGAAATTTTTAGTAAAATGAAAAAGAAATGAGGACTTTTGATTAACATTTTAAGATAAAGATTGCTATCTCTGAAATATTAACTTCGTAACAGTCTTATATTTATTATTAAATATATGAAAAAAAATCAAAGACAAAAAGAGGAATTTCTTTTTATATGTAGATGTTAATTTTTTCAAGAATATTTCTTGTCCTCTTTGCATTCTCACAATGCTGGCAAGCCATGTCGAATGTGTAGACCAGTGGCTAAGCAGAGGCTGATGTGAGAATCAGGTCTTAGAGTGTGCCATTCAGGTATTGGGTGAAGAGGGTATCCTTTGTTAAGATCTGGTGTCCTTGACCTAAAGCATCTGGAAACGACGATTGCAAGAAAAGCTCTGTTGTTTGACGCTCAGATTCAGACTGGCAAGAAGGAATCTATGCAGCTTCAAGTTTTGTCAACCCTGTGATTCCTAATCCTATTGTGGCCTGTATGAAGTCTGCCTAACTACATAGATTTTTTTTCAATGTAACCAGCTACTTTCATCTTTTTACCATATACTTTTAGAAGGTAATAGATAGTAACGGAGTAGAGGTGAATTACCCGGTAGGGCAGTTGGCTATCAAGCGAGAGGTCCGAGTTTCGAATCCCAGTCCATTCCCAGTCAATTTTTTATTGCTCCCTTGTGTCCACCCAACACTAAATGAGTAGCTAGGTCCCTTAAGACCCGGCGAAAGTAAAGACGGCGAGGAAAGCAATGGCAAACTACCTCATAATGCCGTATGCCAAGAACAATCGGGACCCTACTCCTGGTTTACCGAAGCTTGGACTAAACGTGGGACTCACTTTACTTTTAGATAATTTCACGATAGCTCCGAAAAAATCAAATCTATCTTTTTAAAGGTGGACAAATAATTATTTATAAAAACCTATATAGATCTATATCCAGTCAAAGTCCACCAATTTTCTCCACAAAGGAACCTAAATCCACTTAAACAAGCCTGCTATAAACTTTTTCAATGCTTTCGATGATCTTCGACGTTTTTTAAATCTAATTTCTGAAGATGAGCACGCCATGCTGCCTAGACTAGAACTATTTGTACCGCTCTAGATCTTTAGCTTGTCCGCCCTTCCTATGTATTTTGCCAGGAAGCTATAAATTGATTTCGTTTCTCCACTTTATCAAACAAAAAACAAAAAAAAGCATAAAAAAAAGAGAAATATTCAATACAAATAATAGAGTCTCTTTGCTTGCTCTGCGTCCAATAAGAAAAGTGTGCCTCACAAAGGGGAGATTCGGCTTAATAAGGGATTTGTGTCTTGTCACGAAGCCACTGTAGCGTGTAACGGGGATGAAGATGAGGAGAGCTTCATAGTAAACAATTCATCAAGAGTCAGCGTCCAGGGCTAGCAGAGCTTTGGCTGTAAGATTAGAGACAATCAAGCATAAAACAAAGAAAGACAAAAGAGACAGAGTTAATGAGAAGCATAGGTTTGGTGATGCATGAAAAAGCGATGGAGAAAGCACTGATTTGATTCACAGGTGAATGATGTTGGGGTTTGGTTGCCATGATGAACAAGTCAACTTTTAGTGAGCTTATCTTATCGTCGCACTACTGATCAATTAATTGTTTTTAATTCGCTTAAATGTTTAAAACGAATGAGCCACAGAAGAAAAGGACGGTTATAACAGTACAAGATTTAATGCAATCTTCAGCGGCGAAGGCTGTGGACATAAAAAAAAAAACAAAGGTGGAAACGCATAAGAAAAAAAAAAGAATAACTACATACTTAGCTTAAACAAAAGATATGAAAAACATTCTGAAGCTTGCTGAGAAAAAAATCAGAAAATTGGAAAAAGAAGCAGTGGAAATAATGTTCGATCTATTGGAAAGTTTACCTTTGTTGGAGATGAAGGTATGAGGACAATTGTAAGACAGGCTGCAAGAAAGATGAAGGTATAAGGACAATTGTCAGACAGGCCGTAAGAAAGATGAAGTAATGAGGACAATTGTAAGACAGCCTGCAAGAAAGATGAAGGTATGAGGACAATTGTCAGACAGGCCGTAAGAAAGATGAAGGTATGAGGGCAATATTGTAAGACAGCCTGCAAAAAAATGAAGGTATGAGGACAATTATAAGACGGCCTGCAAGAAAGATGAAGGTATGAGGACAATATTGTAAGACAGCCTGCAAGAAAGATGAAGATATGAGGACAATTGTAAGACAGGCTGCAAAAAAGATGAAGGTATGAGGACAATTGTAAGACAGCCTGCAAAAAAGATGAAGGTATGAGGACAAAATTGTAAGACAGCGTGCAAGAAAGATGAAGGTATGAGGACAATATTGTAAGGCAACCTGCAAGAAAGATGAAGGTATGAGGACAATTGTAAGACGGCCTGCAAGAAAGATGAAGGTATGACGACAATTGTAAGACACCCTGCAAGAAAGATGAAGATATGAGGACAATTTTCAGACAGCCTGCAAGAAAAATACGAGAATTAGATTGCAATTTTGGATGAAGGTGAGATAAACGTTTAACCTTTACAGGACTGGAGAGGGATTAAAAAAAAAACTAATGGAGGAAATAGAATAAATTTAAGACAGAGAGAGGGAGAGAGAGAGAGAGAGAGAGAGAGAGGGGGGGGGAGAGGGGAGCAGACAGGGAGAGAAATAGATGTGATCATGAAATTGAAAATAAGTGGAATTCGGCGAAGGCACTAAATATTGCACATTATGAAATATTTTGCTATTAAAGAATATTTTTACAGGCTCATTCCCCAGATAACTATTTCATTTTTTTTTTTAATGTACTTCTGTCACTATCATTATATATTCTTTATTAATGTTATTCTTTTTATTCCTTTTCTTTTCTCTCCTCCATTTCAGATTGTGAAGAGAAATTTAGGGGACGAGAATTTCCACAACGAGCGTCAACGATTACTCTCCAGCCCTAAACACTCACGGTCCTACCCAGCTCTCAAGCGATTGGCCACTTCGTCCATGAATTCCCAAACCTCGTCTAAATTTAGCCGCGCAACGGGAATTTCGAAGGAAGGGAATTCCCCTGGGAGTTGGGAACCCCGCTTAGGACGGCAGCACCGTCACAACAGTGACATTACGGTGGGACGGGGCTCGTTCTACGGAGCAGGGGAAGAAAGTGGCGAGGCGGGAAAACCCGTTGGGAGCAGCATGGTTAAAAGTGGATCGTTCCTGAGACAGTTAGGTGAGGGGACGACTGTTAACGATGCAGAGTAATTCTGTTAGCCTTGTTTCCTAGAAACTGTTTTATAAAATAAAAAGTTTGGATCGTGTTTGGACTAAAAGAGTAGGAGAGATCTCTGAAATTCCACACTTATCTATAAGGCTAAACAGTGGAAAAGAGAAACTTCATTGCCCAACCAGTCTATAATTCTTTCTCTAACATTGGTGGCTCAGTAACCAGGAAAAAAGCCTTGAGAACTAAAGAGATTTCATTTTATGGGTTCAAATATATGCCCTTGACCGACGGTCTGGCCTTACAGGGACTTAAAACTTTGAGCTTTTCATTAAAGTAGAGCATTGCGCTGCAGAAAACCAAGCTTTACTTTAATAAATTTAACATTTTTTAATACTCTACAATATTAGTCAAAAACGTGTATGGCAATAATAAAACGATGTTTCTACTGAGTAACTATAGAACAGAAATAATTACAGTAATAAAAAAAAAAACAATCGCTTTTACTTTCGACATCCAAGATAACGAAAAAGCAGTTGATAGTTAGCGTAGACCCACACTAAAAGCTACGCGACATGTCATGGCTAACTTGACAGACTGATGTCGCAGTTACTGTGCGCTACCCAC
>BLXT01005266.1:504703-517921 GCA_019648995.1 Plakobranchus ocellatus
TGTCACTAGACGTGATGTTGGCAACATGCAATTCAATATTATGTTGTTACCCAATTTAAAATGGACAACTTCTTGCTGTTACATTTACGAATCTTATTTGTGTGTTTTACGGACGCATCATTTTAAAAGCTATGCATATAATTTTGAGCCACAAATAGTGCTCACAACAAAGAATGCAAGAGTTAATATGTATCAGAGTTGATTGTAAAATACACTCATTAGTAGTTTTGAATGTGAGTAAATGCGCTTAGTTTAAAGAGTAATTCATATTTTCAAAAAATGGATAATACCACAATAAGCATATCATGACAATTATGTCTTTAATGCGATAATTTCATTTATGACTTAACATGTTCAAACATTGACTATGAGTATGTATTAGTTTATAATTAATTTTGAAGAGTTGTATATTTCATTCACGACAAATGAATTCACATCTCCAATGCTCATTCATTTGTAAAGGTGGGATGGAGGATGTCATGGTTGGATATAGAAGAAAGTGAGAGGTGCATGAAAATATTTTATTAAGTGTCAACGGTACCAACCATGCGCTTTATTGCAGCATATGTATGAAAGTTGGATCGCCTAAAAATAATGTCGAATAAGCATAGCTGTTAGCATTACTTTATTTCCTTAGCCGAGAAAGAGTATTAGCCTTCACTCTCGAGAAAGAGTAGGAGAATTCACTCACTGTGACGCTTTTGCGTGCAATGTAACGTGAGTAGGCGAGACTAAGCCTTTGGCGCAAGGTCGCCTAATTATTGAGGCAAGCGAGAGACAGTTAGAGTAGAGATTTGGACAGCTGTGGGTGAACGTCAAAAAAAGCAGCTCTGTTTTCTTAGCATAGAAACAAACCCTAGACTCCAGATTTACAGAGTTTCAATCCGAAGTGATTGACCACGCGCTGTCACATATACCTGAGTCTAGACAATGTTTGTTATAGCCAAGAAATAGTTAAGAAATAACGAAGAAATATCCAGAAAATATTAGACCCAGAAAGAAACCTCAGCCAAAACTTTAGAACGACAACTACTCGAATCCTGGTATAATTAGCAATATTTTGTATTTTGAAATTGTCAACGCTGTGAATGTTTATTTGATGCAATAAAGCACGGAGAATTTTATGCAATCGAATTTGCCTTTTCCCTGAGCGTGTCCCTGTCGTGACAATGATGATGATGATGATGATGATGATGCTACTACTGTTTCCATATGCTTTTGTTTCTTTTGATTTTCATCTCAAAGAAATGCTAGGTTAATTTTCTTTTAAATTAGACTTAAATGTCAGATTGATCTTAATATTTATTTTCTTTCTCCATTCAGGTCTCCATTAGGGTTTTCGGTAATCACGATTGTGGAGGGACTTTGATTGATGACCAGTGGGTCCTTACTGCTGCTCATTGCCTTGATGAGTAAGTAAGGCAGTGTTATAAAATAAAACATTGCTAATGGTCAGGGAAGATCTGAAGGAAACAAAACAAAGAGATATGTGAGGTCTGATCTTTGGGTAAACACTAATATGATTATTGGATTGACCTGTAACGAAATGAGGGGGAGGGAGAGAGGGAGAAAGAGAGAGAGAGAGAGAGAGAGAGAGAAAGAGAGAGCGAGAAAGAAAGAGAGACAGAGGGAGAAAGAGAGAAGTGTTGAACAAGACTTGGTGTTACATGAGCAGAAAGGACAATATTGTTAAAGTATTTTCGAATGAAAGAAACACAGAGTTAAGGATGAATATATGAGTGCTGGATGAATAAATCGTATTGAGATAAAAAATAGAGACATTACAGGATAAATGAATCAATGCTAGCTGCTAGAGGAGAAGTAATAAGCAGATGAAATAGAACAAGACACGAGAAAGAGAGAGAGAGAGAGAGAGAGAGAGAGAGAGAGAGAGAGAGAGGAGAAGAGATCACGTTTAGTTTTTGGTTATAGTCTGTCCAAATCAATCAACCAGAGGATTTAAGTCTGCCGCGAGGTTAGGCAGCCGAAAGCGAGTTTGGAGCCCGCGACAGAGAGGTCTCTGCAAATCTCTAAGTGAGTTTGCTCCCCAGTGTGCCACCAATTTCCTCGGAGGGGAGAGTGAGAGAATGAGAAAAGCAGGGACGAAAAGAGAGAAAGAAATAGTGACAACATTAGTTTCTCCCTAGAGTCTGTTTCTCCTATGATCCACTAATTTTATCCACAGATATAACGTCTATCCTCTCCGTACTTCACTCATCAACAATGGCTTGTTGCAAGTGGCCGTTGGCCTGCACGACGTACAGGAGACAAACCCGAGTAAACTCATTTCAGTTGCAGACTTTTACATCTATGGAGACTATAACCCTTCCATGCCATTCATGTAAGGATAAGAATTCAATAAGACAAACCACCCTGAAAATGTTTAATTGGTTTGAAGGTTCAATTGAAGTCCTTGCCTTACCCACGTCCAAAGGATTTTGGTAACTAGTGGCTTCTTTATGATTATATAATGTTGAGAAAATAATCTAGTTCTTTTAACTGAAAATGTTAAGATTTGTCATAAGCTCAGGCGATCGCAAACATGTTTCCTCAATAGTTGTTTAGCCGACTATTTAATTGAATGTTATGTTTATGCATATCATCCTCTGCTGGGCTACCAGTTTACACATTGCTTGTAATTTATTAATCTATATTTTTTTTCCTCGTAATGTGTTCGAGTTTTCAGAAGTAACACGCTCTCTTTAACAGCATCTCTTTTTTTTCAGCATTAGCTATGCACGATAGCAGTGCATAACAAATATGAGACTCTAAACACCATCTCAGAAGTAGAATACCTATGGTCAGAAATGAAAATTTCACTTAATGAAGTCATAGAAAAAAATGTTCCCCAAAAAGATAAAAAAGAACCCAAGAAATAGATTAACTTAGAAATACTCGAATTAATGACAAAAAGCGCAAATTAAAAAATGCAGAAGCCGAATACAAAGACCTAAACAGGAACATCAAAATAATATGCAATGCGGTGAAAGAAGAATGGATGCATCAACACTGTCAGGAAATAGAGCAAAAGCTAAATATAGACACCATATTCCTGCATGCTAAAATTAAGGACGTCAGTGGAAAGAAAATCGAATGCAGTAGCTGCATAAAATCAAAAGACGGAACAGTGCAAATGGAAAAAGAAAAAAAAAAGAGGTAGAAGCAACAAAAAAGAATAATGAAAATAGAAAAGCCAAAGAACCAGATATTATAACAATAGAAATAATTAAAGCTTTAGATAATTTAGGAATAGATCTGACATAAAAACTTCTTAATGCAATATACTATAGTGGTACAATTCCAGAATATCTTTGTTTATCTGTTTTTATAGTACTGCCTAAAACACCAGGAGCAACAGAATGTGAACTTCATAGAACAATCACTTTCATGGGCCCTTTTACAAAAAATCCTGTTACGCGTTTTGATGCAAGAGACTAAGACGAGAAATATCTCCAAAATAGTTTGGCTGTATGCCTGATAAAGGGACTAAAAATGCAATATTCACTTTGTCAATGTTCATGGAAAAGTGTATAGAAATGCCAAAAGATCTCCATCTTTGTTTCATTAATTAATATAAGGCCTTTGACAAAAAGATGTGTAACAAAATTAAACATCGATGGGAAAAATCTCAGAGTAATTAGAAATTTAAACTGGGATCAGACTGCATCTGTAAGAATTGAGGGAGAACATTATGATTTCAAATCCATCAAAAGAGGTGTGAGGCAGAGATGGATAATGTCTCCTGATCTTTTTAAAACATATAGTGAAATAATCATAAGGATTCTTGATGATATTTCAGGCTTAGAATAAATGGGGTGAATCTTAAAAGTCTCAGATATGCAGATGATACAGTTTCAATAGCAGAATCTGGAGAACAACTCCAAAAACTTCTAAATATTGTAATTTTAGAAAGCGAAAGAATAGGTCTATCCTTGAATGTAAGGGAAACTGAATGTATGATCATCTTGAAGAAATACTATAACCCCCAAAGCAATCTCGTTAGCAAAGGCGAACAAATCAAACAGGTTAAAAAATTCAAATATCTAAATTACATACTAACATCAGATGGCAGATACACAAGTGAAATAAGTAAAAGAATAACCATGGCCAAAGATACATTCCAAAAAATGAAACCAATACAAGCGAATCGAAACATAAGTATGAAAACCAAAATAAAAAAAGGGCATTTAAAGCATATGTATGGTCAATATGTTTGTATGGTAGTGAGTGTCGGACAATGAACAAAACAAGAAAAAACTAGAAGCAGACGAGATGTGGTTTATCAGAAGAATGATGAGGATATCATGGACAGAAAAAAGTCAAATGAATTGATACTCAAAGAGGCTAACCTCGAGTGATCACTAGTTAAAACAGACAACTACAGTTTTTAGGCCATATTTGCCGAAACAGCGGTTTAGAACACTCAGCAATCACTGGAAAGATTGAAGGCAAACGCTGTAGAGGTAGACAAGGTAAAACTTTTTTTTAAGTCTTAAGTCATGGGCAAAAGGCAAGGGTAGAAGTAACAACTTTTAAGGTTATCTGAGAATAGGTTTGAATGGAGGAACATGATCGCCATCAGGTACCTGATGATGATGATGCCCGATAGTGTAGTACTTTTTATGTTTTCGTCCACAAATTTTGTACTCATTTCACAAAGTACTCCATTCCACCACTAACTGACATTATGCTTGAGCACATAAATACTTAATTGTAAGTTTCCATACCCACCAAGGTTCTGCGTCTCATACTACTCCTTCTCCCATACCTTTGGGAACTGTTCTTGCCGTCGTTCGTGTTGATACCATCACTACTAATCACCTTGCTATTTCTGTTAATATTTTACATTTTCTTTTGACCTTTCAAGCTACTCTGTATTCTATTCTATTTTTTCTATCCCTCTTGCTACTTTCCATTCTACTTTATTTAATTCCTTTTGCTTCACGCCGTTCAATTTTATTTTGTTTTTTCCATTCCTGCTAGTTTTTTTTTCTACTCTCCTATCGTTGCTGACATTTCTGAGCCCATCTGTGCTTACATTACTACCTCTCCTTCTATCCCTGTTGCCATTTGTTCTATCATATGAGCTGCCTGTCTGCCTTCGAGGAATGAGAATTTTGACAACCAGATATGTGTCGTCACTGGTTGGGGCGATGATGAAACAGGTTGGCTTGTCTTCTGTTTTACCGTTTCACTACAAAAATTGTTAAATGTTTGGAGGTATACTTTAAACAAGCGATGATTTTGTAGAATCCGGAATATAGTTCGAAAAAAAATCTTTTTTTGCCGTTGACTGAATCATGTGTAAACTTTGGTTAACCCACGAATTATTTTACATTCCAATAATCTTAGCAAATAAAATTTAAGTCAAGTCGATTAAATGATATTCTATGTTAATACATATGCCCCTTTTATAAAGGTTGTATACTTCAATCATTAAAGAATATTCAGTTTTAGCAATTGAGTATGAGTATCAATTTATAGTCTGTAGGTAAAAGGATACCGTATGACAATACCATTTACGATACGATGTCTTTAATCTATACTAGGAGTTACGATATGTTAACTTGATTTGAAACAAATCAATCTTACTATCAGTAAAATGATATCATCCGCCAAGTAAAAAAAAAAACAAAAAAACATTACATTGATTTCAATGTGATGAGAGCAATTCAGTTTTTTTTTTAAGTTAACGATTCAGTGGCACACTATCCTGCTCCCTAAACCCCTCTCCCTACCCCCTTTACTTAAGCGTGAGCGTATAAAAAAACCCAAGCATTAAAAAGTGTGACTGTGTTAGTTTGTAGCTAATAAATATTCGTCTTACAGACTTGCATTTTGCAACTTAAAATAAAAACAAAAAATAACCCCCAGTAATTCGATTATTATTTTTTTATCAACGTGTGTTACAATAAAGTCATGCTATTTTCTATGCCCAATGCTTTATTTTTTAGACGGCATACCACAAAGATTTCTCCAAAAGGTGTCCAATCCCGTGCAGAGCAACGAGAAGTGCAGTGATTCGTTTGGAGTGCAAGCGGTCCCTTCAATGGTGATGTGTGCCGGCTTCAAAAAGGGGGGCAAGAACTCTTGCCATGTGAGAGATTATGGTGAGGCTAAGGGGTCAAAGGGCTGTCAGCTGATAAGGGCACATGGGGTTAAATTCTTTATGTGAAGCAGAAATAATACAATAAGCCACATATGCTTAGCACGAGATTAAAGGCTAGAGGACGGAGATTTCAATGTATACACTTTCGTTGGCAATAAAAGTCACATTTTGTACAAGATAATGCATTTAGTCATTATTGTAACAAACATACTTTATTCTTTCAGTATTCAAAGATATAGATATTTTATGAACTAGATCAGTTTCTAACGCATTCAAAAATCCTTTCGATTCCACAGGGTGATAACGGTGGACCCCTGGTCTGTGAGAGAAACGGCGTATGGAAACTGGCAGGCATAGTGTCCGGTACTGTTTCTGGTAGCTGCGCTAGTCCTAACGACCCAATGTGTATACACCAGGGTGTCTTCCTATCTGGGTTGGATAGACGACAAGATGCACCAATAACAGTTGGATGGCATAGCTATTGGATCAACAATAATAAAATGAAAATAAAATCGAAGGTCTTACTATGTTAAAGAAAAAAAAACGATTCTTTTGTAATGAATCTTGGATTTAATTTAGGAAGCCGTAAACCATTTTCTAAAAGTAACTTTTCATGATGTCTCTAAATTACCGCAATGATTGTTCATATTCCATCAAAACACTAGAGATAAATCCGCTATGGATACTCCATGTGTTTAGTTGCAGAGATTATGAAAGACATTTTTTAAGATTCTTTTTTGAAATATTGCAATGCATTCCATCTTAAGTCCCTATAAAGCTTTAGAGGTTTAGAACTCTAGAGTTTAAGGTAAGGTCTATTTTTCTCTTTTTCTGTTGGTGTTCCATTAGTGAATGGCGACGGCCCTATGGGATTTCGTTCGAATTCGAACGATAGATCTAAGGCCTTAAAATAGACGCCTCATCGTGCTCTATTTTTGGTACAAGTGAAATACCTTACTATTTTTGTAAAGAGGAAACCCCAACAGATACTTTTATTCGAAAGTAATGCGGAATTTCTAGCTTTGTTTATCTAAATTTAGAATCATAACAGATGCTTTTAGGCTGGGACGGGATTCCCTTCTTCCTCCATTTTGACGCTACTAGATCTATCCGTTGCTGTATCGCGCTCCGAATTCACATAAATTCTAGCCTACAGAAGGAGTTTAATTTTTTTTATTTTGATTCTGATGAAATTTTCAACTTTCTTCTGATGAATATGAAATTCGTTGTGAACCTGAGGACAGCTCAGATGAGGGAAACGAGGATTTGTCTCCTGTTAGAAACGATGGATGAGTAGACTCCGAGTAAAGATGTACGATTCCTAGATCTACGGTGATGCAAACAAGCGAAAAAGTGAATGTAAAAGTGTATCTAGATCTAATTCTGCTTTTTTGGTTGAATCATAAAATCAGATTTCAGAGAAAAGCCTTTACATTTGTATTTATCACTGCTCTGGACGTAGATCTAACCGTTTTTCATAACCCTACAGATGTGCGCTTCCTGGTATCCAATGGAAACGATCTTTTGTTTACATCTTGTCGCTAACTCTGATTGATCAAGAAGATAAGATGTTTCTGTTTTTCCTCTATATATGTGTGTGTATATAGATTTATATATATATATATATATATATATATATATATATATATATATATAGGCCTTTATATCTATATAGGCCTATATATTCTGCTTTTTTCGCACTGTTATTATTTTTCTTGATTTTACACACCTTTTCCCCCCCTCTCCAATTCCATTATTTTTTGCAGCATCCTCATCATTTTTGCATATGACATGTAGGAATAGTCATAGTTTGAATAAATATTCTTTATTTGAACATATCTTGGTATACTTTTTTTTTCCTTCTTTGTGACTGTCCAATTTGCTTGTTGCGTAGTTATTTTTTCTATTTTTAGTAACAATTCAACAAAGTCAGGTTCGAAAAATATAAGCAATTTTATAAAGCAAGTAGTCTATATGTGATCTCTATTCATTTTCAAACACTATGATATATGATAAGGCTATATTTGATGAAAACTCTACGCTATAAGGACCCTTTAAAAATTCTCTATGACGATTTTCATGAAAAAACTAAAAAACAGGCAGTCACGAAAGAGTTAATGAGTGTAGCTCTATTACAAAGTCCGTGATAGCGGGTGTGGAATAGCCGCATATCTTTGCCAAGTATTTTTACTTACGAATATAACGGCCTCAGTTTCATGGTTTATTCTCAAAACGCTCAATAAAAAACGAACAAAAATTATTATTCCTCAAACCGTGTTTTTCTTTTTTCTTTTTCATTGTGTACAGTTTTTGTTTTCAGTGGAATGTTTTCACCTATCCAGTGTCGTATTAATTTGAAACTACTATTCCATCACTTTTTACGCAAACTTACAACTGTACGCATCAGGCTAACTCTCATGTTAGAAGACTGAAAAGTAAATTGAAATTCCCTATCGTCTACAAGTCTTTTGTTTCAGACTTTTTTTTCAGCTGAAAAATACATCAAGACGATAAACCTATGATTAAAACACTGACTAACAGTATGTTACTTTAAAACAACAACATAAAACGACAACAACAACAACAACAACAACAACAACAACAACAACAACAACAACAACAACAGCAACAACAACAACAACAACAACAACAATAGCAACAACAATTACAACAACTACAACAATAATAGCAACAACTACAACAATAATAGCAACAACCACAACAACAACAGCAGCAGCAGCCGCAACAGAACCAAGAGTATGCAAAAAGCAGTAAAATCTCTAAGGCGAAATCTCCCAAACACTCTCACTCCCCCACTTGAAATATGAATATATATTCATATTATTTTTGTAAATTTTTAGTTGGCAACTCTTTTTTTCTTTATTAAAAATAGGTTAGATTAATTACTCAGTTGTCCTTGTAACTTTGGGAATCTTGGGTATACATTCTTCATAGTGCCTCTGAAGCGATTATCTGAATTATTCAAATTTGAAAAACGTTTTCAAGTATAATGTTTAAAAAAAAACATGACTACTAAAAATTCGTTGTTTCTAACCAATATGCCCATTGAATGTCTCACGCGCTTTGTTACTGAAATAAATAAGTTGTTTTGTACAAATATTGCATTGTGAATTACGGTTATTTATTTTGCTCTCATACATGAGGCAGTATACATTCCTTCCATTGTACACTCTCATAACGATTTCACTGAAACGTCTCTGTTGTATGGTAGTTGTATACTTTAACAGTTTCCTTTATTCATGTTTTGATATTTATTTTTCTTCTCTTTTTTTCTCATCTTTAATTGTTGAACTTTACTAGTCGATCAAGTTTTAGGCTTAGTATCTATCGAGCTCAGTTTTCTGTTTAAGATTTAAAATTCTAATGCAGATCTTTGCCAAATATCAATTAGTAATCGGATTTATATGTGGCACAATCATTAGCAGGCTCTACCTTGTGGCTCGACAGACGCATTAAACCGAAGGTAACATTGATTTTTGCCCATACGAGAATTGCACTCATTTTGAGCATGGTGATGACTAGATAAGGTGACGCAGCATGCAACAAAGCTGTAAACGACGCAGACTAACAAATTTGACCTGCTCCCATGCGTCCCCATCACACAAAATGTGTCCGTCGGTTTGTTAAAACTGTGTGAAAGAAAAGGTGACGAAGTAAGCAAGGGCAAAATACTTCAAAACATCAATTAGATCAATTTAGGTGTAGCTGGGCCAGTATGCCTAGATAATCATTTATACATTTAGCAAAATAACTTTTTCAGTATTTACCGAAAATTAAGCAAAATTTTTATTAATTTGAATCGAGAATAATTTCAGAACAGCAATTCAGTTTCATCAATTATTTAGATCTACAAGTTTCTAACATCAGTGTTTTATCTCTCAGCGATCTCTGCAAGCTGCCCCCAACGATCTCAACGATTTTTATATACACACCACCCACAGTGCCTAGAAAATACTAGTTAGTCAATGGATAGGAAAATAGTTCATATGAACACAACCAGCTAGAATAATAATATAGTAAATTCACCAAAGCATATCATTAAGGCTGGCTAAAAATATTGGCCAATCAAACTGTTCTTTCCACACGCACACCATAGGCCATTACCACCTAACAAGTTCATGGCCACAGGGCTGTGTAGCGTTTGGCAAAAAGTGCCGGCGATAACCAGTAGACCTATGGAAACTATGCAGTTTCTCGTGTGAAAACAATAAGTTTCAACGTTTCTTTGGTCAAAAATATCCCAAACCATCATGAAATAATTACTACATAGTTTGTTTATTCTGTTTAGACTTGTTTAGTATCCATTTTATCGATGTATTCTTAATTTCTTTCAAGTTTAGATCTAGGTCTACAGATCAAATAAATGGCGAGTAGATCTTTTATCTAGAGATCTAATAAATCTAGCTCTCGATCTAACTTTAGAATAGCAGCAAAATTATTAACTTTTTTTTTGTTGTTGTTGTTATTTCTGCGAGTTGTGAGAATGGGCTGAACAAATGGAAAAAAAAAAAAAAGTAGCAGGCGAACGACACGAGAATGAAAAGGGCTTTCAAACGAAAACTGCGGCATTTTTGCGGTTTTAGAAAAGTTTATAGCTATACTCGAAATATATTTATCAAAAGAGCCGCTACATTGTTAATTTATCGACATTCTTTTATTATAAATAGAATGTCAGTGTTCTGCATCCTCATTTATCTACATGCGTTAGTATGATCGAGTGCATTCGAAAAGACGTGTTGTAGCAGTGGGAAATTGATAATAACGTGAATTTAATTAAGGATTAAGCAACCTTTCTTTTTAAGTCAAGGGTCGGAGTGATATTTATTTATTTATTTATTTTTTTATTATTAAATTTTTTTTGCTTTGTTTTCTTTTTCTTTTTTTTTCTGGTATTGTTGAAGTAGGCCTATGCACAGGCGCATAATATATAAATTATAATGGAAGAGGAACTCTTATTAATTGTCCTGATGTTTCGTAAGTCTTCCCCCCCCCCCCCCTTTTTCAGCTCTTAGCAGTCTTAGTTATGATATTTATATATATTACTTATAAATTTATTAAAGTAATTGGATCTAATTGTAGTCTAACCCTAGTAATAGCCTATCGAATCGAAGACAAATCCAAAGAGCATAAATAAAGTGAGCAACTGTTGAAAAGGGTTCCTTTCTACTTTGATGAATTAAATGTAAGGATAATAATGTATTTTATGTTTCTCCGTATTGACAATATGATTTGTGATGAGAGAATGAGGACAGTTTTAGATGAATTATAGATTCTATAGGGAAATAAAATTATACCCTGACTTAGGCCTACATTAGATTTTAAATCAAAATATAAGATTTTACGAAAGACACAATAGAAACACACAATTGCGTAATCGCTAAGCGAAATTCTATTAGAAATCATGAGAAAATTGATCTGTATAATTTAGATACAATACAAAAGGCCTAATAATGTTCTCGTTTAGATCTAGACTCCTCTATCGTTATCTAGATATAAAAAAAATATTAGTCTTCAATCTCATTAAAAGATAGATTTCAAAGACTTACTTTTAAAAAAATATGAAAGAAACCATTCAGACCTTCAAAATACAGATTTGTAGGTCGAAAATTCAAATTTCATGCGTTCAGCTCTTTCTTTACTATAAATAATGTTCGGCCGGGCATTGTTTTGCCAGCCAGTGAGGGACCAACACACTTCGGTGGTGTGTAACAATTGACCCCGAGGTAATGGCCTATAGATGGAATGTAACAACTTCCTGTAAACACTGTTCGCGCACATTCGAGACTTTCTAGAGGTCCATAGATATAAAAAGGGTAAACAAATCTAAAATCAAATTTGTACTACTAAACTAAAAAATAGGTCTTATCTAGGCCTACCCAAAAATCTGACTAAACAGGACAAATACACAAGGTAAAATCACAATGTAATTCGTTCTAAGTCTAGATCTAAATCTATATCTAGACTCAATTCACTGCATCCAACTGTCACATTCTGCAAGTGTCATAAAATTTTAAAGGGATTATAAACTTGAATTTTTTAGTCATCACACACCTTTTGAGCAAAGAGCCAATGAACAAGCATGCCTCCATTACTTTCTCATAAGTGTTTATTCGTTCATAGATTTTTTTTTTAATTTTGTAACACTGCATGTTTAAAAACTACAGATTTTTTCCACTGTGTGAAATTCTATTGAGCTTTAAATCTTCGACCACCCGATCTGAATTGGATTTCGAAAAAACAAAGAGATTTTTAAAAGTGTGTTCTTAGTCAATGCGTGCTTAAAATTGAGAATCTGTTCACAGCCGATGTAGATGATAATAGAACACCATGTTCTTAAGATCTGAGAAAGGCGCTTATTGGCAGTTGTACAGTTTTGGCCTCACTCATGCACGTTGCATTTACCGATTATGAAAAAAAAGCATAAGTATTACTTTGGCATGAAACAAACCGTAAAAAATATACGGTTTGGATTTGAAAAAACTTTCCAAAACCTGCTCGAAAAAAATTGATTGTAGAAAATTCATAAGGAGACTCAAAATAATAATATGATAGATGCTGATAATAAGACAAAACGAAAAGTGCATTAAATCTATTTTCAGTTTTAGATCGGGGCAAATGAAAAGCTAAAGAGTGATTTAATTGATTTGTATCAAATTCGTGGAGTCTCCAGATAATATAATATGAAAACTGTCGATATTAACACCAAACGATATGCAGAAGACATCATTTAATCTATTTTTAGCTTTGGATCGGGGCAAATTAAAAACTTAGGAGAAAAAAAGAGTGATAGATTGATACTATAAATAATTTTGGAAACTTGATAGCTTGGTGCTTTTACTAAAAATAAGGATAAAAAATAACTAACATCTTATATATATTTTGATTAATCAGGCACATTAGAACATGTATTGCATTTACAGTGTAGAAACGAATTGGCGATACGTAGGAAAACAAGTTGGAAAGCGCTAAGTATTTTATTTTATCTATCTATCACTCAGTCTTCACAAGTACCTGTCTATCTATCCATCCACCTGCCTATAGAACTAAAATCTAAAATACCGAAAAAAGTTGAGCGAGACCAAGCGCCG
>BLXT01005270.1:549178-562840 GCA_019648995.1 Plakobranchus ocellatus
CCCCCCCCCTTTTTTTTTTCTTTCTTATTTTACGTCTCTTTCTGTTGTATCAATTGATATACAAAGAAGATCTATGAAACAGTCACAAACTTAATTTCTACTCAACAAAAGGAAAAAAATATATGTATAACTGTGGTAATGTTTGATCTTCATTCCTTTATTTTGGCTTTGTCTACTCTACAGAGAAACATAAGATACTCAAAGATTAAGGATGAACAGCAATGATTTTCTTAAGGTACTTTGTCTGGAATAGACATTGGTGATCATTTTCCTTCACCCAAACCTATCCTCAGTGAACGACATAAAGTTGTTGTTGCTACCTTTACCTATTGCCCATGACATAAGCCTTTCAATAAAAGTCATTCTCTGTCTACCTCTACTGTGTTTGCCTTCAATATTTCCAGTGAATGCTAAGTATTCTAAATCTTTGTGTCGGCAAATATGATCTAAAAACAATAGCAATGATATTGTTTCTAGTATCCAACTCATTTCAGACCATTTCATCATTGGTTTTCTTTTCCAGGAAGCTGTGATTGCTTAGAAAGCCACTACACAAAAGATGGACAGTGTGTGATCAAAATCAATGCCACCCAGAAGTGTACAGGTCAGAGACAATGATTCACTTTTGCTGAAAGTTCTGGTCTTAGACTCTTGCTCATTCTATGCATCAAAACATGGGACAAGACTTTGTGTAAAATTGCCCATTAACTCATTCTGGATGTATGTGGATATATCTGCTCTGATAGGTCTCTCTATTCTTGTTTCTTGGGCATGAACTCCCGACTGCATCCAAAAAAAAATCTGTGTTGAAAAAATGAAACAAATTGTTCTACAGAGTTCACATTCTGTTGCCCCTGGTGTCTAAGGCAGTACAATAGAACAGATTTACAAAGTCTCTCATGCACCCCAGTCATATATTGCATCTAAGAGTTAAGCTATCAAATCTATTCCTCAGTTATCTAATGCTGTAATTATTTTTTTTGTTGTGACTAGGAAACCTTACTTTAAGCCACTGCAAATATGTTGTGTGTTTGATGGCTACTACTGAAAGATAATGAGATGTGTCTTTATTGATCTTAGCTTGATTGTGATAACAAAAAGTCCATAATGCTTATGTTTGACAGAGGCCAGATGACATTTAAATACTTTCCACTGTCGAAATATTCTTTTTTTTTTAATTTTTATATTCAATACGTCCAACTCAAAATAGATATTAGCAAACCTTTTTTTTTTTCTCTTCTTTTCATTCATACAAATTTTCTTAATGGGATATACTATAATTAATTTATATGTTAGGTGTTTCTTTGTAATGTTAATCCAAGAAAAAAGGAAAGGGCGTCAATGGCACAGTGGCTAGTGAGTCTACCCTGAGACCTGCAGGGACCCTTCTGTCGTGGTTTCAAGCCTCGACTCTGGCACCCTGGCCTGACGGAGGGCCTGAAAACCTGAGATCACCTTGTTGTGGGCTGGCTATATATCAGAACCAAACCAAACCAAGACAGGAAACTAGTTAATATAAAAACATGTGCTTTTGTTTTATAATGATCTTGTCCAAACAGTTTACTTTGTACCTTCAGGTCTTGGTCAGTGCGTGGCTAATGCTGAATGCTCGGCATCTGCATTTTCAGGCTTTTGTCTCTGTGAGCCAGGTGAGTCTGTACCGACATACACAGTTGCTCCTCCCCCCCCCCACCCTTCTCTTACTTGTTTAATTTTTTTTCCCGTTCAGATGATATTTGTGAACTCATTTAGAAATAGGAAAAGTATGCAGATTTTCAGTACTCCTAAAAACAAATAAATAAGTTTAAGAATATTGCAGATGTAAAGATGGTCGACAGAAAACGAAATTGAAATTAAAATAGTAAAAGAATACAACCACCAATTTAAAACACACAAACATTTTGTTTTTAGGTTTTATCATAAGAAAAAAAATATAATTACAAATACAATACCAAGGATATGAGCAAAGCTAAAAAATCGTGACATGAAATATTATGTTTTAAAACCCTTTTTTTGCATATGAAAAATCCATAACAATTACATCATGAAATATAAAAATACACATAAGCTGTAAAGATAGTTGAAAGAAAATGAAATTAATATAGTAAAAAATACAACAACCAACTTAAACATATAAATGTTTGTGCTTGGCTTTATCATAAAAAAGTGATAATTACAAATATAATACCAAGGACACGAACTAAGTTAAAAAATCTTGACATGGCATAATATGTTTTAAAACTTTTTTGCATATGAAAAATCCATTATAATTTCGTCATGAAAAATAAAGATACAAGAAGGTTTAAATTAGGAATGATATCTATAAGGGGAGAAGCAATTTTTTTCTCCTTTTATTTACTATCCCAGTAAGGTCAGGGTTCAATTTATTTTTTCATTTTCTTTTTTATTTTTTTAATTTCCACAGGTTTTTATGCCAAAGCTGGCCATTGCCACAGGCTGGTCAATGCCAGTGAAGCGTGTGCTGGCCTGGGGGAGTGTGTGGAGAATGCCATGTGTAACAACGCCTCACGCGTGTGTGAGTGCCATGGCGGCTATTTCCCACAGGATGTGAGTGTAAAATGTGCACCTATCGTAATGTTGGGCGTTGGTCAAAACTGCTGACGGTTTTAAGATTAGCAAGATTATATTCAACTCTAAAGATGGGGAGTGGCAGCTCATCTGGTGGGGCAGTTGGCTACCAAGTCAGAGGTCCAAGGGGCCAAGTCAATCTTTCATTGCTCCTCTGTGTCCACCCAGCACTTAACGGGTAGCTAGATCTCTTAAGACCCTGCAAAAGTAAAGGCGACAAGGAAAGCAATGGCAAACTACATCAGAATGCCATATCCCAAGAACAATCAGGACCCTATTCCTGGTTTCCTAATGCTTGGAATAAACATAGGATCCACCTTACTTGAAAGATTTGATCTGATGTTCCTCTAAGTTGATTACCAGGTCTACCTTTTGACTAGATGTTTACAAACTATTTACATTTTCAGGACTTCTTTTGAAGGGACAGGTTTTAAAAAAATGCACAGTATAGCAAATTTATTTAACTTTATAATCCTGGATTACATAGTAGTAACACTTGAGGCATGCTGTATCAGGGTTTAGTATGAAAACATTGATTAGTTGGTTTCTATCAGTTTTCTAACATGAAACTTTTAGCTCTTAAGTTTTTGTTTTTTGTGTATAGTATTTATAACTATGGTTGGTTCTCATCAAGATGTTGGTGATATATGTGGGGCAAAAGCTGGTGACCTGTTTTTTTTTTTGTTTTATCTGAAGGTCATTTTCTGCTTCAGGTTTGAGTTTGAGACAAATCTTAAAGACTCCTTGGCCTGAAGAGGGCCTAAAACCTTGAGGCCATTTTGAAGTGGCCAAGCATTTTCTGCTTCAGGTTTGAGTTTGAGCCAAACAATGAAGACTCCCTGGCCTGACGAGGGCCTAAAATCTTGAGACCATTTTGAAATGGCCAGGCTGTTTGCACAAATTGAGACCCCCAAAACCAGAACTGGTGTTAACATTTCCTGCTTCTCTCTGTTTGGCCAGGGCTGGTGCTGGCCGTTGCGGAAGGAATCGGAGTCATGTCTGTACGACGCACAGTGTGTGAGCTATGCGGAATGTGTGCCTGGGGTAAACTCCGCGGTCTGTGCCTGTGTGAGCGGGTACTACGCTGAAGCTGGCAGTTGCTTCCCATGGAAAGTGACGGGTCAAGAATGCTCCGGTCAGCCAGGGTTTTTTGTTGTTGTTGTTGTTGTGGAATGTGACTTGTCTATAGAAAATGTGCCTGACAGGGACAGGATACACAGCAAAATATTACAAACAGTTAATATATCTCAAATTTATAGATCAATAGATTAATACAAATTGGTGGCTGGCATATGAAACCTCTGAAGTCCCTGATCACAAAGAAGGCACTTCAAAAGATTGACAAAGTTTTTCCTCCTTTACAAATTGATGGCAGCCATATGAAACCTCTGAAGTCCCTGATCACAAAGAAGGCACTTCAGAGATATGATTTTGCTTCCATCAAAATGGTCATCTCTTTGAAATCTGAGAGGAATATTTTTTTCTTCCATATCTCTAGATGTTTTTACCTATTTTTTGGTCTAATTGTGCTTCGCAATTGCTGATAAACGACTTATTTTGTATGGAGCAGTCAAAAAGGTGAAAAATCTTATTTTGTTTTCCCTTTTTTTTTCAATTAATGAGGAAAAGCTTATAAACGTGATTTTTTCCTTTTTTCCTACATATTTTTTTTTTTACATGCCTAGGCTCTTGAGAGCATCAATTTTCTGCTCACCAAATATTTTGAGACCAATTCTAAAGTTAGATGTGCCATAGCAGACTTTTGATGATAAAAATAGCTTGCTTTTTCTTCTTCTCGGTGCCATTTCTAACTGCCTTTAATGTTTAAATCTTTTGATGTGCCTTACTTATTTAGGAGCCTTAATCTCCTTTCCATCAATTTTATCCATGGCCATGTGGATGCTCTTTGATTATCTTGCGTGTCTGAGTTTGGGTTTGCTTTGCAATTTAGGACACATTTGTCAACAAAAGGGCTTAGAAGATTTAGCAATCACTGGAAAGACTGTAGGCGAATGCAGTAGAGAAGGTCCTAACTCATGGACAAAATAAGTAATGGTAGCGACAATAAAGTTTTAAAGATTAACTGAGAATAGTTTTGAGTGGACAAACATGATTGCCAACGTCTGTTCCAGACAAGACACTTAAAGAAGATCTTGCACATTTTTTAGCATTGGCTTATTTACATCAGTAGCTGAACCTTTTTTTTTTGTTTTTTTTTTAATGAGGCTCAATATTATGTGAGAAAGTAAAGCTATTTATGAGCATTTTTTTTTTCATTTCAGCCATTTTTGGCTGGTGGATCCCTAGCTGTGTTTGATTTTTGTGCTATGAGGGTAATGGGTACAAACAACAATTTTTGACCCAAAAAAACCTTGTATCTCATAAGTCAGTTGGCTAATGAGTCAGAGGTCCAAGGCTCAAATCCCAGTCTGGGCCAAGTCAATGTTTTAATGCTCGTCTGTGTGCACGCAGCACCAAATGTGTAGCTAGGTTGCTTAAGACCCGGCAAAAGTAAAGGTGGCTAGGAAAGCAGTGGCAATCTACCTCAGAATGCCTGATGCTTGGATTAAGCGTGGGACCCTCTTTACTTTACTATCTCATAATTATGTTCTGCAGCTTAGGTCTCATTTTTTTGGGGGGGCCAACAAATCTATCTTTATTTTGTTAAGTCATCAGTTGCATTTTCAATCTTCTAGCAAAATGTTTATGTCTGTATGAAAAAAATTATCTCTGAGTTATTTGTTAGTGAAATTGATAGTAATTCTTATTGCAGAAAAGCTATGACACCGTGCACTTTGATACATAGCTCTATATATGCCTCTGTGTGTGTGTGTGTCTTTATGGCTTCAGCCTTCTACCAGTGTGTCCCCAATGCCAACTGCAGCGCCACGCGTGGTGGTGTGTGCACATGTGATGTGGGCTATTTCCCTACAGCAGCTGGTTGTGAAGAGCTCAGGCAGGAGGGGGATTTCTGCCAGGCGACTGGTGAGTACTTAGAAAACGGTTAGGAGAGGGCAGAGAGGGAAGGGGGGGCTTGGTTAAAGACATGTGGAAGTGTGGTATGGGATACGGTGCTTCTAATTGTCCGCATTTCTGTGGATTTCCCCATGTTCAGTCTGCTGTGAAATTGTTCATAGAAATGTCTGCTTTAGAAAAATATATATATTTCATTCCGTCAGATGAAACAAACTATAAGTTAAATTGATGTGAAAGTCATTTCTAAATGGCTTTATTTTAAATGCTCTGAGGGAGCATCTGAAGAATGATGGGGGAAAAAGTCCAATGAATTGGTACTGAAAGAGGTTAATCTTGAGGATCATTGAAAAAAGAATGTGCAGGGCTAGACAGAGATGACGAGAAAGATTATCAATAGACAGAGAGTGAAAGATACATATAGGAATCGGAGAAAGGAAGAAAAGAAAGATATTAAAGAAATCTAAGAACTATGCCTACTTTAACGATCATTAATTAAAACCATAAGACAGAGGCAACTATAGTTTTTTAGGCCATGTTTGCCGACAAAAGGGTTTAGAACACTTAGCAATCACTGGAAAGATTGAAGGCAAACGCAGTAGAGGTAGACAGAGAGTGACTTTTATTGAAAGTCTCAAGTCATGGACAACAAGCAAGGATATCAACAACTACATTATGAGGTTGACTGAGAATAGATTTTGAGTGGAGAAACATGATTGCCAATGTCTGTTCCGAATAAGGCACCTAAAAAAGAGTGTGCAGGGCTAGGCAGAGATGACGAGAAAGATTTTCAGTAGACAGAGAGTGAAAGATTCATATAGGAATCGGATACAGAGAGAGAGAACGGAAGAAAAGAAAGATATTAAAGAGATCTAAGAACTATGCCTACTTTACCTATCTTGTGTTTGTTTTTTTTCTCATTGTGTAACCAGAGCAGTGTGTGGCCCATGCTTTGTGCCAAGAGGGCACATGTACATGTGGAAAAGACTATTTTGCGCTAAAGTAAGCACTGCTTGATCATTATCACCATATTTATAAACAGGCATCGGAATTGTCTGCAAAAATGTAGGTTCTGTGCAGAAGGTTTAGCTGGTTCATGGAGAAAATGTCATGGGGGGGGGGGGCAAATTAATTGAAAGGATAATTTGTAGCAGCAATAGTATTGACAGAACTTAAATTGATAAATTTTATTTCATGTAAGCAAATATGTGTTCATCATGCCTTAGTTAGTGTTAGTGTGTATTAATTTTAGACTTTGATGGGAGTTATTGGCTAATTAGGATAAAAGAAACACAAGTTATATGGGTCATGTATGTAGAAACTGTTTCTCACTATTCACTGTTCATCCTCAGTGGTCAGTGTCCAGAAAGGAAACTGTCGGGAGAGCCTTGTTTTGGTCTTGGTCAGTGTGTGGTCAATGCTGAATGCAGTGGTCCAGTGATAGGGGTCTGCAATTGCAACGATGGCTACTACAGAGATAGTGACAGCAGATGTGCTGGAAGTAAGTACCCCCTACTGCTGCTGTGGTCAGTGTGTGGTCAGTTCAGTAGTCCAGTGGCAAGAGTCTGTTTCTGTGGAAGTGGCTATTGGACAGATTGGGATGGCAGAAATTCTGGGAGTGCGTCTTCTACCCTTGAAAATGGTGTAAAATACGTTATCGATGCAGCTTTGATAGATCTTCATAGACAAGTACTTGAGGTGATAAGTTGCAACAATGTATATATAACTCTTATACCACAAGTTTTTTTCTCCAAACTTGAGAGGGTTAGCCACATACCTAGAGAGATGTAACTTTAGGGTCATTCCATGGTAACTGATGGGCCCATCAGAGCATAGTTTGAGTGAAACAAACAATCGCAGAGATCTGAAAAACCTAGGTAGATGTAACTTTAGGGTCATTCCATGGTAACTGATGGGCCTATCGGAGCATAGTTTGAGTGAAACAAACAATCGCAGAGATCTGAAAAACCTAGGTAGATGTAACTTTAGGGTCATTCCATGGTAACTGATGGGCCTATCAGAGCATAGTTTGAGTGAAACAAACAATCGCAGAGATCTGAAAAAAAAATCACTTTATTTTACTTCTAATTCAACACAAAGTAGGATAGTAAGAGATGTCTCAAAACAATTTTTATTAAATTTTGATTGCTTCACAATTATTTTACGACTTTAGTTAAGGTCGTTAACTGATGGGACAGAAAAAGTCACTCAAATTTTACATACATGCAACAAATTCGAATCTCTCTGAATTGATTCAACTTGTGATAGTGTTTTTTACATCACAGAGTAGAAATAATGTGTTTTTTAATGAAATAAAAGAAAAAAATTATGCATTGCTGTTTTTAATTCTTTCAGGGCATAAACTCCAAGTAATTGATGGGACAAAAAAGAAATGTCTAATGCTAGATTTCAAATTCTTTGCATTATCATTTCTTTACATCAGCTTATTTTCACGATGACTGTCAAGTCACATGATCACAGAAGAAAAGTATCTCTAACAGAAAATATCACTGCAATCAAAATACTATAGCTTGGAACAATTTTTGTGTCGGTTTAATAAATTTTTTTAAATGACTCGTAAGGTAACATTTTACGTGGAATGTCCCCTTTAGCTAATACAGCCTGAATTGAGACACAGAGATGTGTGGATACCCAGGAAAAGAAGTCAAGTTTATCACCTCTCATCTTACTGAAAATTGCAGAGTATGCATGAATATGTTGGTGCCACCTCCAAAATGACGCATTGTGATGCATGAATTCATGTAGCTGTGATTGCCTTCCTGATATCAGATCCAATCTCTCTCTCTCTCATACTTTTTTTGAAAAGTTTTGCAATGTTTGATATTTATTGTTAACTATGGTAGATTCCCTGTGGGAAGTTTAAAACCTGTTTTTCCATAGCCAAACTTTTTTTCTTTTGCAAAATATCTCGTCTTGTGATACTACTGGAATTTCTCAGCCAACCAAAAAGATATCGTCTGTCATCCCTCCATTTTTAACTTAAAATGGTTTGCCAAAACATGGGCTGTCACTATGGTTATGTACAAAAGATTGAAAACTAGCTATATTTGAAAGAATTGAACTCCACATTACATTAATTTTGATTTTGTAGGTGTAATGGCATAGGAAGTACTGCTTCATATTTAAAAAAAAACGGTTTTGGATGCATCCTTGCTATGTAAATTAAGCAAATAACTTTTGTCTACTGTGGTGACAAAATCAATTAAAAAAAGTGGTCACCCATCAACAAATTAAGCTCATTCACCACCAAATGAGGAGACACAGATCATTTTTTTTTTTTTTAACATGGATCTACTCCTGCTATCCATTTCTCCATAAATATTACCTCCCTGATACTTAATTGGGCTTTTCCCTTTTGTAATTGGAGATCTTTTTTCTTTCCAAAATGCAGTATAAAACATGATACAATTTTTCGGTCCACCTCTAAGCAATTGCTCTTAAATAACTTTGTTTTTTCTTCATCCCATTCTGTGTCCTGGCAGTAATACCCCCAGACCAGGCGTGCACAGGGAAGGGACAGTGTGTGGCTAACGCTGAGTGCACAAGCAGCTCAACACCTGGAACGTGCGCGTGTGATCTCGCCTATTTTGCCCACGATGACAAGTGTTTGCCCAAAAGACCTCCAGATGCTGCTTGTGAAGGTGGTGAACAGGTCAGAAATTCTGCTGATGAGCTGGCAAATGTCCGTGACCACATGGACTATAAGCATATGTCCAATTTCTGGCTATATCAATGGTTTCTAATGTTCAAAATGTGGCTTGTGTCAAATGTTAAAAATTTGGCTCGTGTCTAATGTAAAAATTGGGAGTTGAGTCAAATGTTAAAAATAGGATTTGTGACTCATTGGGACTGGACTAAAAATTTTTTTTTCTTTCAGCTCACCTGCGATAATATGCCCTTTATCTACCTCACGTTCTATTCACCAGTCTGCAACTCCTGAAACTATAGATTTTTTTTTCCTTTTTTGCTCTCTGCCAGTGTGTATGGAATGCCAGTTGCACATCAGGCAAGTGCCGCTGTGATGCAGGATTTTTTCCAACCGGCGCAGACTGCAGGCAGCTTCTGGATGTGGGTACACCATGCACCGCGACGGGCCAGTGCAGGGAGCTGTAAGTCCTGAGATTCTCAGATTCTGCCATGGCAAAATCAGATACCTCTAATTATCCTCAGTTTCATTCCCAATTCTAAAAAAAGTAATTGCGCAGGATAGAAACTTTTGTTCTAATTTTCTTCTTTTTTGGACTGGTGGATGCCGCCCTTATCTGAGCTAAAAGCCGGAGCCTGGTCTCTTGCTTACTGCATGGTTCGCCTCTGCATCATGTTTGTCACCGTGTTCATGGCAACCCAGTGCTGCCGCCAGAGGTTATCATTCAGGAACTTGTTAAACCATGCCTATGGGTAGGCATTGGTGAATTCTCAGCATTTGGGCAATACATACAAAACCATTTTTTCTTGTTCCCCTCACAGACGACACATAGTGGTGGTAGACCAACCCTTTTTGCGCTCGCTCTCTCCCTCCTCTCTCCTCCTCCTCCTCCTCATCTTTCCCCTCATCCCCCTCCTCATCCAGCCATTCATCTCACATCCTACTACAGTGATTGTCTACAGAAATGTGGGTTTAGGTGGAAAATAAAAAAAAAATCCTGCGCAGAAATTTTAACTGGTCCATGGAAAAAGTGTCTGGCAAGCAAAATTAAAAGGTTTTTGGTTTTTTTTTAGTGAAAAATGGGTTTTTGAACATTTTATAGAACAATAAATTCTGCTGCTGCCTGCAGGGAGATGCTTTAAATTTGTGAAGAATTGTTTTGGGCCGCGGGGCTTTGCCCTGCCTGGCGTCCTAGCGGGCTGTTGCCCCTGCACCCCATTAAGGGGGCCTAGGCGGCTCCTGGACCCCCAGCTGGTTTTAGTGTTTTTTCACTGACTCAATTTCCATGCCTGAACCATCATCACCTCTGACCCCTCCTTCACCCCTGGTCTGATCCTGTCCCAGGTCTGAGTGTTCAACCAGCACAGGAGGCTTGTGCATCTGCCTGGAGGGATACTATCAAGAACTGTCCAGCTGCCTCCCTAAGATAGAGGAAGGCCGCCCCTGCAACCTCTCCCATCAGTGTATAGACAATGCTCTGTGCCCACAAGGACCGGGATTCGAGTCCCTCCTGTCTGGGAAATCGTCTGTTGGTTACTCTTTCGCAAGGGACGGACCCTTACTTTCCTCACCACCATCATCTTCCTCATTGTTGGTGTCATCAGCAAGTTCAGGTGGTCTCGGAGTGAGCGTCTGCAGCTGCAGCAGTGGATATTATCCAGTGAATGGGCTCTGTGTGCCAGATATAGACGCTGGTCTGACCTGCAACACATCGATACAGTGTACAAAGAATGCCCTGTGTGAGGTGGAAGGTAAGTTTCAAGTAAAAAAAAAAGCAACTTAACTTTACATTGCCAAGCTTTTAATTACCTGTGTACAAAAATTACGTTTTTTAAGTTAATCCTTATTCTGCCAGCTTTTAGTTCTCTTGGTTTAAAAAGTGCATTTTTATGTTCATCCTTACTTTGCCAAACTTTCCACTGCCTATACTTGAAGAGACCTTGTAATCATTATAAATTAATTTATGTAAGCAATAAAGAGTAAACTCTTACATTGCCAGGTTTTCAGTATTTACAGACAATATCTGGTAGGGCGGAAAAGAGTTTAAACCTAGTACTGTCCACATAAACCCTAAAAGTGAATAATAATTGAGTTTGTGACAATATAGATGCATACACTTAATTTTCACCGAGGCTAAAGTTGTTCAAGTCAACATTACTTCCATAAGAGTAGTGCATTTTTTCTTGTCTGAAATCCTTAATCAAATGAAAGCATTTATTTCTTGGCACAGAACCCATATGAATAGGGTTCTCACAAAATGAGTCCAGTTGTGGTTTTGCATGAATGACTTCAAATGGAAATTATGAACTATAGAGGTGAAAACTATTCATCTCTCTATGTGGAGAATTTCTTTCGACATGCTATAGACTTTTTATGCATAAAGCATTAGGAATTTTGACTTTCCTTATAATATTTTGATTTGATCTCCATGATCCAGACCCACAACTTGACTCATCTTGTGAGACTGCTACTCATTTATTATTATTGTCCACTTTTTATCACCACTTATCTGGCGGATTGGAAATTCAGGTTATATCAATAGGTTGACATGTTTAAAATGACAACTTTTTTACTTGTTTTGCCTGATCTCAAGATTTTTGTCCACACTTTCCACACTTTTGATCCCATTCAGCTTTGTCCAAGAAATGCATGTGTGAGCGAGATTTCTACGAGTCAGACGGCAAGTGTAAACCTTTAGTACCGGCTGACCTACCTTGTAAAGCAACTGCCATGTGTACTCAAAATGCTACGTGTGTGCCTGATATCCCAGAGAGCTTGTGCAGGTACAGGTCTATTCTGGCTAGTTATGTCAGATACAGGAATGTGGGTGGGTTAGTACCAGCTGGCCTGCCTTGTGTACCCAGAATGCTACATGTGTGCCTGATATCCCAGAGAGCTTGTGCAGGTACAGATCTATTCTGGCCAGTTATGTTAGATATAGGTGTGTGGGTGGGTTAGTACCAGCTGACCTGCCTTGTAAAGCAACTGCCATGTGTACCCAGAATTCTACGTGTGTGCCTGATATCCCAGAGAGCTTGTGCAGGTACAGATCTATTCTGACCAGTAATGTTAGATATAGGTGTGGGTGGGTTAGTACCAGCTGACCTGCCTTGTGTACTCAGAATGCTACATGTGTGCCTGATATCCCAGAGAGCTTGTGCATATACAGGTCTATTCTGGCTAGTTATGTTAGATATAGGTGTGTGGGTGGGTTAGTACCAGCTGACCTGCCTTGTAAAGTGACTGCCATGTGTACCCAGAATGCTACATGTGTGCCTGATATCCCAGAGAGCTTGTGCAGGTACAGATCTATTCTGGCCATGTAAAGTGACTGCCATGTGTACTCAGAATGCTACGTGTGTGCCTGATATCCCAGACAGCTTGTGCGGGTACAGGTTTAGAAATCTAAATAAGCTTGAAGGCATGCATTCTAAAATTCAATAAAATATTTTTTTGTTTTTAATTTCAAGTTTTGCGCTTTGCTCCTTCACCCAATAGCCATGGTGCATACGGAGTTGTGAAAGTCTGGAAAAAGTTGAGAGTTTCAAAATGTCGATTCAAGACCTAGAAAAAGTCTGGAAAATGTTTTTTTTTTTATGTGTTTTCGAGAAAGAAAAAGTCTGGAAAACAAAAACCACCTAATTCCAGACCAGCCGCTGAGTCTTGAAAATCTTGAGAGAAGTGTGGAAAAAAAAACTGGAAAATGATTTTTCAAAACGTGAATGCACCATGAATAGTCTTGGGATGATTGTGAGGTGATGTGATATTAACAAGTGAAACATTGGTGGTGATTTCCATACCTTTCTCCTGTTATGAATAATTCATAATTATTGTTAAAAAAAAAAATTTGCATAAAAATCACAAAAACAGTGTGAGCAGATTCATTACTGATTTGCTCTGGCACAAGCACAGAAAAGTTACTGCTTTCTGTATTGAAGGAGCCAGATTACTTCTCAACCACTCATCCCATGCACTGCCCGCCCTCTCCCTCCCCTTATTCAACTCTACTTTTGAAGGAGCCAAGATTACTTCTCAACCACTCATCCCATGCACTGCCCGCCCTCTCCCTCCCTCTTCTTCCACTAAACTTTTTCCCCCCATCCCCCTCTCCCCCTCATTGGTGACAGATGCAACCCATCCTTCTATAAAGAGCGAGGCCTGTGCAGGCCAGAGATAGCCGCAGGCTTCCAGTGCAACCTAACAGAGCAGTGTACAGAGTACTCCCAGTGTGTCAGCAACTCCCCAGGTGACCTCAGCACCTGCGTCTGTGACCAGACCCACTACCAAGAGGATGGCAAGTGCCTGGAGGTGAGTTTCACGCTTCCCTACATAACAACCAGCAGAAACACCATGCTCTATGCTGTGGATATTTCTAGAATTTTAAATTGCAAATGCAAGAACAAAAAAAAAAATAAAACTAATGCAAAAAAAAA
>BLXT01005270.1:570963-585213 GCA_019648995.1 Plakobranchus ocellatus
CTAATTTAAAAACAGCCAAAAATGTAGGCCCTGCAATAGACCTGTTTTTTTTTTTAGAAAATGAATTGAAATTTATCGAAATAAGCTTTTATTAGGTGTAGGCCTATCTTACAACCAATCTAATCTAGAATCTGGATTATAGGTGGAATTAAGATCACGGTCAAGATTTCAACACTTTTTTTTTTCCTATTTCGAAGACAAAAAATTGGAGGTTTTAAGATCCTTCACATTTCAAACTTTATCTTATTTTTGATAGATAGATCTATATATTTAGATCTAAATTTTTCTTTTATACTCATTGTCACTTTCAATTTCCAGAGAAAGACTCCAGCTTTAAAAAAAAAAAAATTATTAATATTATCATCATTCATTTTTTTTTTTTTAGTTTTTAAATGTGATTTTGCAGGGAAAGAGCAGTAATTATATTACTTGGCACACAATGTGAACCTCTAGAATGCACTAAAAAAGGGAGGCAAGGGACTAATTATTTCTCGCAGTTTTTTTTGGGTTTTTTTTGGGGGGGGGGTTGACCCCCCAATTTCACATCTTGATCCCCCAAAACTGGTGAACAAGGTAAGCAGGTCTGCGTGTGATGGGAAAAGGTTAACAGGCTGTGTGGATTCAAACTATTTTGCAATAATATCTTTGTGCAAAATTTTGATTTTTCAATAGCAAAGGCCAATGCATCAAAATATATCAATCAATAATTATAAATATTGGAAATGTTTTTGAAGAATAATCTGGCTAATTTGAATGTTCTTTTTTTGTTGGTATGCAGATATTTTTGCAAACTGACTTAAATATCGACAATGATCGTTGAATAGCACTGCTCTTTCTCTGTCTTCACTGTACAAGACAAATAAATTTGTCGGTTTTATTTTTAACTCAATCACCAATTCAGCTTTGTTTTGCACTCTCAAATTTTAAGATAATCGTTGTCTCCTTTCTTACGATGGCTTAAGAGCTTTTTTTATTAATATCAAATCATAGGCCTTTGTGTATGTGTGTGGACACGTACTACCAACAAAACCTGATGTGCATAGAGCGAGTAACCCCTGGTCAGGCTTGCTCAGATCTGGGTCAATGTGTCAAGGACGCAGAGTGTGACCTGGAGAAGCCAACAGGTGGTATTTGCAGGTGTAACTCTGGCTATTACAGGGATAGCGACGCCTGCCTGCCCCTGATTGATGCTGGCTCCCCCTGTGACCTGCCTGATTCCTGTGTGCCAAACGCCAAGTGCTCCCCCGTGCCTGGAGGCCATGTAATAATTATTCTTTCACATTCTGTTCCATTTTTTCTTTTTTTTAATGTTTTTAGTTGGGTCAAGAGCTAGTGGTGTGGAAATGCTGTCAGCTACCTCATCTTCACACAAAACTTTTTGGCATCAATGGGGAAATTCATTGCTTTTTCTTTTTTTTTTTAAATTGATGTGATTCTTTTTTAGTAAAGCTTTCCTTATGCTGAGCTCTTTTTCATTTAAGATTATGCAATCACTCTTCTTTTGAATTTTATCTAAACATTTGTCAATAAGCCTTTAGATTTTTGACTTAAACTTGATTTAGAAGGGCTGTGCCTCTTTTGATTTTAAAAAGATGAAAACATTTATGCCTGTGAATGCCTTACATACTCTTTCAGATCTGTGTCTGTGGTTCAGAGTTTTACCAAGATGGTCCCAGCTGCGAGCCGAGAGTGAACGCCAGCCTGCCCTGCGTACGCATTGACCAGTGTGTGACAAACGCAGAGTGCCTGAAGGAAAGTTCACCAGCTGCTGGAATGTTCTCAGCCTTTGCCTGCCGCTGTAAGGAAGGCTTCTTTATGACTGGGGAGCTACAATGTCAGCCGCTGAAGAATGTAACCGTGCTCTGCTCGGATTCTAGTGAATGCACCCATGGCGCGGATTGTGCTCTGAGTGACGCGCTGGATAGAAGAGAGTGTAGCTGTCGAGAGGGGTTTTATCAAGATGGTGGAATATGCAGTCCATTGAAGAACGCTAGCCAGCTCTGCACTGGTGTTGATCAGTGCATAAAGAATGCTGCCTGCCTTGGAATTTCTCTGAATTCAACCCAATCCTCCGTCGCTAGCTCACAAAACGTGTCAGGAATTGAAGTAAATGGATCCTGTGTTTGTAACCGTGGCTTTTATCAGGATGGACCGGACTGCAGGCCCTTGATTGACGTGGATCTGCCTTGCTCTGAAGACCAGCAGTGCACATTTGGAGCAAGTTGTAGGGTTAAAAACAAAGCGCTGGTGTGTGTTTGCCAGTCCGAGTACTTTCAAAATGGCAGTGTATGTGAGCCCCTGAAGAATGCAAGCACACCTTGCACTGCGCCACAACAGTGTATTTATGGTGCTAACTGTGTTCATGATACTCTGCCTGAGTCTCCTGACGATTCAAAAGTTTGTAAGTGCACAGACGAGTTTTACCAAGATGGTGCAAACCTTTGCCAGGATCTGATTAATGCCAGCCGACCATGTGACTATCACTCGCAGTGCACACATGGCGCAGATTGCTCAGAAATAGCCGCTGGTGTGAGAAACTGCGTGTGCAGGGAAGGGACACACTTTGAAGATGAATTCAACAAGTGCAAGTTACTGCTGAATGCAAGTACTCCCTGCAAAGATCTCGGCCAGTGTATCCAGGGGGCAGAGTGTGTGAGCAGCAATCCTGGCAGCGTGGAGAGGAGCTGTGTTTGCAGGCCAGGGTTTTATGAAGATGAGGAGACTCACCTGTGTGAATCCTTGAAACCACCAGGAAGGAATTGTGAAAGCAGCACAGAGTGTATCATGGGGGCTTATTGTGACACCAGGACAGCTGGGGCCGCAGGCAGTGCTGTCTGTTCTTGCATAGACAGCTTGTACTACCAAGATAGGCTAGAGTGCAGACTGAGGATAAATGCCACCTTGCCTTGCAGTGGGACAGATCAGTGCATAGAGGGGGCTGCGTGTGAAGAGGTGGGTACAGGTTTGAATCCACCCACGTTCCAATGCATGTGCCAAGATGGGTATTACATGGAAGGGAAGATGTGCAATGCCTTGAAAAATGCTTCTGAAGCGTGCTCAGCGAAAGGTCAGTGCACACTCGGAGCCGAGTGTCTTGGAGAGGTCGGCTCTTCAGCGTGTGCCTGTGTTGAAGGTTTTTACCAGGAGGGGACAATGTGTGAACCTCTGAAAAAGGCAGGACTGCCATGCTCGCATGGTGGACAGTGTGTGAGAGAAACAGACTGTGTGGTGAGGAGAGACCACAGTGGTCTGGTGACCGAGGACAGAGCACGTGGAGTGGAAACGGAAATGGTTTGTCGCTGCCGAGACGAATACTACGAAGAGGGCTCAGAATGTTTGCCAGCTATAAATGCAACCTTGCCATGTTCTGCTGTGGGTCAGTGTATAGATGGTGCAGAATGTACTGTATCTGACAGAGAGGGGGTGGGTAGTGCAGGGGTGATGATGTCGTGCACTTGCCTCAGCACCCACTATCTAGATATGCAGAGTTGCTTCCCATTAATCAATGCCACGGCAGAGTGCTCTGCTCCTGGGCAGTGTGTCCCAGGCGCCACATGTGAAGGGTTAACCATACCTACAAGCTCCGACCCCTCCACACCTCTGACAGCTCTCGCTCCCCTCACACCTCCAGGGATGTGCATCTGCCAGGCTGGATTCTACCGCAGAGATGGATTGTGCCTGGCTGAAATTGACGCTACTGAGCCTTGTGAACCTGGAGATGAATGTGTGACCGGCGCTGACTGTACGCTCAACTCAGAGCTGCCTGGCTCCTTAAGCAACTCGCATACTGGGGTCTGCACCTGCAGCGAAGGCTTTTACCTGGAGGGCAAGGCGTGTCTTCCACTAAAAAACGCCAGCAATGCTTGCCTGTTTGACTATCAGTGTTTGGAAGGAGCCATGTGCCTCAGGCCAGTGTTTGAGCAGACGTGTACGTGCGTTGGAGAATATTTCCAGTACGAGAACATATGTAAAGTGTACGTGAATGTGACAGACGTGTGCGATGAGAAAGACCAGTGTGTTCCCAATGCAGCTTGCACTGCGGATATGTTTGGGGAGACGCGCTGTGTCTGTTTGTCTGACTACTACCACAGGGATGGGAAATGTTGGGATAGGATTGAGACTGGACAGTTGTGTGAGGAGAACGACACATGTGTTATTGGCGCTACATGTTCAGAGTTAAGTGACACGTGTGAATGCAGTCAAAGCCACTACCAGCAAGGTCGGGTGTGTGAGCCTCTCATTGATGCCTCCAGACCTTGTGACGTTACCGAGCACTGCGTGGAGAATGCCGCCTGCGAAGGATCCCCTGCACGGTGTCGCTGCAACTCGGGGTTCTTTGAGACCAACGGGAAGTGTAAGAGAAGTATTGACGCTGGGGATAGGTGTGACACACTCGGAACTTGTACGCAGTTTGCGGAGTGTGACATCGGTAAGACACTGAGGTGTGAATGTGACCAGGGCTACTACAATGATGACGGTGATTGCAAAGACCTGCTACCTGTCGGCTCTCAATGCAGCCGGCCCGGCCAGTGCGTGGGAAATGCTACCTGCAGCCCTGAAGACTTGCTCTGCCACTGTGACCTCGGGTTCTATGAGCACCAAGGCTTGTGTTTCCCCCTCAGACTTGTGGACGAGACCTGTGAGGTGGAGAATCAATGTGTGGAGAACTCCTTGTGCAGTGGGGAGGATAGAGTGTGTAAATGCCTGCCTGGTTTCTACAACAACGCCTCTCAGTGCGAGCCTCGGGTGAATGCTTCCCTGCCGTGTACCACGTCTGCACAGTGTGTGGAGCATTCTGCCTGTGAGGCTGCAACAGCTACTTGCACCTGTAACGATGGGTTTTATGAGAAGGACGGCGTATGCTTTAAGATTGTCGACGCTGAGGAGGCATGTGAGCTTGATGGTGCTTCTGCACAGTGTGTGGCTAATTCTACGTGTGTTACAGCAGTTGATGGTTCTACAAAGACTAACTTCACATCAGCTTCGGCGCTGTGTAAGTGCGACTCTGGTTTCTATAGTGAATCTGGGCTTTGCTGGTCTGTGCTCATCCATGGGTTAACCTGTACTGAGTCACGGCAATGTGTAGATGGAGCTGATTGTGTCTCGTTGATGACTTCCTCACCTGGAGAAGGTCCAGAACAGCAGTGTCAGTGCAGGCAAGGCTTCTACGATGATGAGCAGGGCTACTGCAGCACTCTAGTCCCCACAGGAAACGCTTGCCTGGAATCCAGGCAATGCACTTTTGACGCCAGCTGCTCCAGCGCAGATGAAAAATGTCGGTGTAATTCTGGTTTTTATGACGACAGGTCTGGTGGCTGTAAGTCTCTCATTGAAGTTGGCCAGCCATGTGTAAATGATTACCAGTGCGTCTTCAATGCCTCATGCCCACCTGAAACGAATGCCCTTGCTCCTTCCATCTGTGTTTGTGACCTGGATTTTTATGCTGATAATGGCCGCTGCAGACCTCTGAAGAAAGTGTTTGTGCCTTGCAATGAATCGCTGGAGTGCGTTCAGCAAGCGGAGTGCTCAGTGCTGACCAATACCTGCGAATGTTTGCCTGGTTACTATGACAACCAGGACGGCCTCTGTGAGCAGCTGAAGCTCTCAAACGATTCATGCATTGAAGGGAAGGAGTGCACATTCAACGCCAGCTGTGTGGACGCGAGCTGTAGCTGTGATCAAGGTTTCTACCCTGTGGACTCGGTTCGCACCTGCTCGCCGCTCAAACCTCCCACGTCCAAGTGTGATCGCTCTGCCCAGTGTACCTTCCATGCTAGCTGCCTGTTTGATCTGGATGGTTCAGGAACCTGCGTCTGTGATTCTGACTACTACCCAGCTGTAGCTGCAGCTGACGGCAGTGGTAGGACCTGCGAGGAGTTGATCCTGACCTCTGAACTCTGTAACTCAACACACCAGTGCACTCATAACGCCCTTTGTCCAGATTCAGAATTGTTGCCAGTGTCTGGACAACTCAGTTCCAGATGCCTCTGTAAGCCTGAGTATTATGAAACGACAGATAAGAAATGTGAAAAGCGTATTCTTGCAGGTGTTTCTTGCAACTCAACAAACCAGTGCGTATCCTCTGCCACATGCTTGGAAGCTAATCAGACAGGCGTTGAAATCACACGACCAACCGTGGAGACTCTAAAGGTGCCAATGTCAGAGAATAGCAAGCAGATGCCGTCCCTTATGAAGCTTTGCAGCTGTGATGAAGGATATTTCAGCTGGTCAGGGCTGTGTGTACCTTTGCTCAAAGTTGGACATCGCTGTAATGTTTCTGAGCAGTGTGTCACAAACTCTGAGTGCACTTCAGTACTCATAGACATCAAAGCCTGTACCTGCCGTCAAGGTTTCTATGTCGATTCCTCTGGTCTGTGTAAGGCTAAGATAGATGCTGGCTTGCCTTGTTCACAGACCCTGCAGTGTCAAGAGAGAGCAACCTGCGATTTCTCGCACAGTTTGGTGGAGGATGGAGACATCGGTGTGTGCCGGTGTGAAGAAGGCTATTTCAGCGATGCGGGCAGGTGTGAGGAGAAAATCGCTGCTGGGAAGGTGTGTAACTTGAGCCTGGTCCTGGATGGCGGCAACCTCAGACAGAAGACAGCCAATCAATGCATAGCTCATGCAGTGTGTGAGAATGTAGACAGCAGCAGCAGCAACAGCAACAGCTATGGTAGCGGTACAACTACAGCAGCCTGTCAGTGTCAGGAAAGTCACTACAACTCGGGCGGAGTCTGTAGAGAAAGAATCGGTGCTGAGGAGATGAGGTACAGTTAAGGCTTTGCACAAAATTAGTAAATACAGTGTAGACAGCTGCCAACTAAATATTGTATCAAAAACTAAACGGTACTCACAAAGTTAACTAATGATAAAGTAAAACATTCAGACGTTGCGTTTATGAATTTCATCTGTGTAAAACTATAAAATAGAATCAGTTGCCATCGCATCCTTTGGATCCTAGATTTTATATTGTTTGTAGTGTTTCCTGAGCAGTGATCTTACCCATTTTTAATTTTATTCGCAAATTAGTATAATACCTGTGCACAAAAAAAAAGTGTAAGTTGGCTATTACTCAATAGAGGGAGGAGGCAAAATACAATGGAGTCCTTGCCATGTAAACTTCTTAGGGATCAGGGGTCAGGTTATTTGGTTTTTACCCACTTAGGTTTATTTCTGCCAATGTAATCATTGGAAAATAAACAGCAACCAAAATCGCAAAATGAGTGGGTGTCGGTGGCACAGTGGCTAGCAAGTCGGCCCTGAGATCTGCGGGGACCCTTTTGTTGCAGGTTAAGTTGGGAAATTTTTTTCAATGATCTAAAGTTAGCTCATGTGAATCTCCTATTATTAAGCCCAGTTAAAGATGTTAAAAGCTTCAAAACTTTTTTTGTCTTACAATGTAACAGTTTTTAATGAGCAATTTTTTTCTGTGTTATCTTTCGTCTTGTTTGAATATTTTGCTTGGGCAGTCAGGGGCAGTAGTTATCAACAAATTTATCTCTTGATTTCTTTTATATCTTGACACCATTCCAAATAAGTTGAAGTCCCATTTTTTTTTTTTTTTTTTTTTTGCATCGTAAACAGTAACACAATCCAAATCTTGCTCAAAATAGCAAACAGAAATATTGTTTCTGTACTAAGATATATGTGTAGCGGTTTAAAAAAATTAGTTGAGCTGGGGGTCTGAATCACTGACATCAAATGAAAATATTAAAGTAAATGTGTAAAAATTCCCAAAGCATGCACACAAGTTGTTTTCACAAAGTATGGAAAGGGAAAAAGAGATTGACATCTTTTTTTTTTCTTCTGAATAGTTTTATATATATGCAACATATATCTCTGAAGATTGGTCTCAAGACATGGATATCTTAAGGTCTGTGCAAGTGGGGAAAATATACAAACACAGCATTCCTGGAAACAAATAGCAGATTTTAGGATCTCAAAGATGCCCTGTTGATTGTTGAAGATTCATTCATTGAGTTAAAGAATTACTAACTTAAAAGTTATTTGAAGGTAAAAAAAAAAAAAAATTAATGCACCTTAAGGCTTCTTCTGTAACCGGTATTAAAATTTATACAACTGCTTTTGCAGTTTTAAAGAGAAAAGAAGTGAGATCTTTGAAATTCAAAATTTATTCTTTTCCCATTTTTTTTTTTTGACATATATATATATATAAAATTGAGGCCTTGACAGTGCAGTAGATTTACCTTTCTGAGACATGAACACCTGTTACTGTTACTGTTACTGTTAGAGCTGTGTGGAACTGATCAATATTCTCAGAATGTGTAGTGGCACCATCTAGTCTTTGAATTATTTTTTTTTAAACACCTTGAAATTAGTCTAGCTCAGTGGCCTGCTCTTAATTGTATTTTTTCTTTAATCATTGAAAACAGCTTGTAATTCTTAAACATTCAAAAAGAGTATGTTGTTGATTCTGTGCCAAGATGTAGGAGTTTTTAATTTTTGAGGAAAAGCATTTAAAAGAAGGAAAAAAGATAATATTTTATTCTAAAGTTTTATGTATGAGAAATTGCCAAAAGGTGGAGCCCCAAATTGTGTCACGTTTTTGTCTGCATTATGAAAAAAAGAATCTCCAATTACAAAATGGAAAAAAACCCAAATGAGTATCAGTGAAAAAATATTCATGCAGAGTTGGCTAGCAGGAATAGATCCATGTAAAAAAAAAAAATGGGTCTGTGTCTCTTCACTTGGTGGTGAATGAGCTTAAAGAGCTTAATTTTTTTTTATGGCTGACCACTTTTTTAGTCATTTTGTCATCATAGTTATGTACCTAAGTTATTGGCTTTATTGACATAGCAAGGATGCACCCTAAACTGATTTTTTAAACATAAAGCATTACTTCTTATGCCATTACACTCACAAAATCAAAATGTATGTATTGATGAGCTCAATTTTTTTCAAATTTATTATGGCTAGTAGAAAATCTTTTGCATGTAACAATGATGACAGCAAACGTTTTGGTAAACCCTCATAATTATTTGCTACTGGACTCATTGGCACTCATCTCTGGACAAGCTGAACGATTTAAAATAAGATACATCAGAAAGCTTACATTTTTTAAACCTTTAGGTTTCAACTTTGCCCTAAAGTTCATTCTCTGCCTCTTTTCTCTATCTTTCTCTCTCTCTCTCTCTGTCCTCAGATGTGAGTCTAGTGAGATGTGTACCCAGAACGCTGTGTGTCAGTCGCCGCTTGGAGTCTGCCAGTGTCTTCCTGACTTTTATCCCAGAGATAGAAAATGTGAGAGGCGGACGGATGTCTACAAGCCGTGTAATGCTACAGAACAATGTACACTAAACGCTGAGTGCGCGTCAGAGGGGCTGTGTGAGTGCCTGCCCAGGTTTTACAATGAATCAGGTCAGTGTGTCCAGCGTGTGAAAGCTGGGGAGAGATGTGTGTCCACTCACCAGTGTACTCCTGGTGCGACATGCTCTGGAGATTCTTCAGCGTCTGCTAGTGTCTGCGTGTGTCAGCCCAATTTTTACTCAATTTCTGTCGGTGAGTGCGAAGTTCGTTCCAAGGTGGACGAGCCTTGCTTGACCAGTGACCAGTGCATTCAGCATGCAAGCTGTTTATTCCCAGGAGTGTGCAAGTGTGACAACACCCACTACAGTAACACGGAGAAACACTGCGAGGCCAGAACGCCTCCTGATCAGGTGTGTACATCAACACAGCAGTGTGTTCAAAACTCAAGGTGTGTTGCTCCCATTGCGGGTTCTTCCAGCCCCAGCACATGCCAGTGTTTGCAGACACACTACAAAGGAGAAGACAAATGCCTGGAAAGAATAGACGCAGGCCGGGCATGCAACAATACAGACCAGTGCACAGAGAATGCTGTGTGTGCTGACAGCCTTATTGGAAATTCCCAGAGCTCCCTGTGTACGTGCGAACATGACTTCTACTCTGAATCGGGTAAATGCCTTCTGAGGAAACAAGCAGAGGGGGAGTGTGAGAAAACCTCTGAGTGTACGTATGACGCATCCTGTATCAACAGTGTCTGCTACTGTGATATGAGTTTCTACCCTAGTGATGGTGAATGTTTGCCCAGGCTTGCAGTGGCCCGGGTCTGTAACAGCACCAGGCAGTGTGTGCAGAACGCAAACTGCCAGTGGCATTCAGACGAGAAGCAGCAGGTCTGTGAATGCACCAAAGCTTTTTACAACTCCAGTGGCGTGTGTGTTTCACGCATTTCTGTGGAGCAATCTTGTGAACAGAGCCACGAGTGCACCCACAATGCTGTTTGTATGAAAGATGCACCTGGTGTTGTATCAGGAGAACTTGATGGGGTGAGAGATGATGATGATTCAGGACTATGCAAGTGTGAAGATGACTTTTATCCCGAGAGAGGAGAATGCTTGCCAAGACAGCCGGTAGACAAACCATGTCGCTTCACCTCCCAGTGCACTTTGAACTCTGTGTGTGAGCGATACACAGACACTTGTCAGTGCTTGCCAGACTTCTACCCTGCAGGGGGCAGATGTGAGGATCGGAAACTTTCAGGTGAACTTTGTGCCAGCACAAGGGAGTGTACTCAGAATAGTCAGTGTGAGATCCTTGATAGCAGTGGTACTGTTGACCGAATTTGTGTTTGCCTTCCATCTTTCTACAATACATCCGGACTTTGCAACAACCGCATTGATGCCGGGCTTGCCTGCGAGACATCCTCTCAGTGCACAGACAATGCCTTTTGTGATGCTGCAAGTGGGAAATGTTTGTGTGAGAGCTTGTATTACACAGATCTGGGCAAGTGTTGGCTGAGGGTTCCTGTTGGAGGTGATTGCTCAACAGCTCAGCAATGCACAAGGCATGCAGTTTGTTCTCAAGCGACAGATGTTTGTGAGTGTCTGCCTGACTTCTACAGCAGTTTTGGAGTTTGTGTGAGAAAGAGGAATGATGGAGAAGCGTGCGGGGTGACAGGTCAGTGCACACCAAACAGTCAGTGTGTAAACAACACCTGCACTTGTGAGCCTGAGTATTACAGCAATCTAGGGAAGTGCAGCTTGCGCTTTTTGGTGCGGGCACCGTGCGACACGACCCAACAATGCACGCATGATGCCATTTGCCATCCTGAAACAAACACATGTGAGTGTGAGACAAATTTTTATAGTGACATTCCTGGCGTGTGCGTCCCAAAGCGTAAGGTAAGCGAGAGGTGTGCTCTTACGCACCAGTGTATTGAAAATGCTGTGTGTGATCAGATCAGTAGCCAGTGCGCCTGCGGGCGAGAGTTCTACAACATCTCCACTGGGTTCTGTGAGAGAAGGGTGCAGGCTGACCAACCGTGTAACTCTACGTCCCAGTGTGTGGAAAATGCTGTCTGTGACGAAGACGCAACAAAGGTTTGCTCTTGCACAAAGCCCTACTACACAGAGTCGGGTTTCTGTGTGCCAAGGATCCCTGTAGATCTGGATATAGGTGGTGGAGATGGTAAAAATGATCAAACATGTAGCGAAACCTACCAGTGCACACAAAATGCATTTTGTGACCTGGACATCAAAAAGTGCTTTTGTCTTCCAGATTTTTACAGCATCCCAGCATATTCTTACCCTGTGGGCTCTGAGAAAGGTGTTTGTGTGAAAAAGTTGCTGGTCGGTGACATCTGCCGTCAGGACTCTCAGTGTGCCACAAACTCCTCATGCGATCTCTGGACACAGCAGTGCAGGTGTCTGGCTGGTTTCTACTCGGACACCACCAGGAAGTGTCAGCCCAAAGTCCCAGCTGGCAACCGGTGTAATCAGACCATACAATGTACAGACAATGCGATTTGTGAGGCTCCAGGTGCTGACACTACAGCGGTCAGTGGTCAGACAGGAGCAGGCGAGGAGAGGCTATGCTTGTGTGTGAATGGCTTCTGGCAGAATGGCTCTCAGTGCGAGCCTGGTGAGTACAAAATATAACATATGCTCATCCTCAAATCCATATCATCCTGAGTAGGTGATCTTAATGTTTTTTTTTGTTTTGTATTTGGAATGTTATACAATGTAAGAATGCATTCATCCATCTGCACGTTTCAATTTAGAAATATCCCAAAACATGGAGTCTGTCAACTAGATAGTTTCCATTAATTTTTGCAGTAGGGTTTAGATGTTTCCCATTTCTAATTGTAATTTTGTAACACAAGATAGATCACATTATTCTCCAGCAATGTGCTTTCAAATAATTTTTTTTAAATGGAAAGAGATTTTTTTTTTCTGTTGCATGCTTCCTGTAAGTGAATAGGTGGGCTAGAAAACAAGATTAAAAAGTATTTGTTTCACCAGTGTGGTTGTATGACTTAATGTAATAATAAGAAAAATTACTAAGGTAACGCATACCACTAACTTGTAACCTTGTATCGTATTATGGTATAGTTGAATTGCATCATCAATTGAAAAAATGTGTGGCAAAAAGAAGTAAAGTTAAGATACAGAATTTGTGGCATGAGCTAGAGCATATGAGGGTTTGCTGTCTTCATAATTATGTGCAAAAGATTTTCTGCAAGCCCTATTTTACCATATTTAAGTCATCAATGCATAAATTTTGGTTTTGTGAGTATTATGGCATTCAAAGTACTACTTTATGTTTAAAAAACCAGTTTTGGATATAGCCTTCTGTCTAAATCAACCAAATAAGTTTTGAACACAAGTATGATGACAAAATCACCAAAAAAGTGGTCACCCATCACAAATTATGCTCATCACCTTGAAGTGAAGAGACACAGACTAATACTTTTTACATGGATCTACGCCTGCTATTCAACTCTGCAAGAATATTACCTCACTGACACTTAATTGGACTTTCTCCTTTTGTAATTGGAGATTCTTTTTTTTCCAAAATGCAGTAAAAATGTGATAAAATTTGGGGGTCCACCTTTTGGCAATTGCTCATATATTCATGTCCTATTCTTTTAACAGAATTAGAAAGACCAGATTTTTACCATATATTTTTACCGAAGAGGTTGTACTGTTAGATGTAAGATGTAGGCCTATTTAAAAAACAAATATGCATAAAAAGTGTAATAGGTGGCTTGTGCTTGCTACCGTTAAAAACTGCTGCTTTGCTCATGCAGTCTTAGTGGTGCATGTTGCCAACTATGAGTGAGCCTATCCCGTGGGACTTATGAGGCTGTGATTAGAGGCAGTGAGACCTGTTTTGCTCAAGGGAGTTGCCCCAAAGTAGCACTCAGAAAGCAAAATTCTATGCCATGGTTACGGTTTGGTCTTTTTTGCCTCTCTTGTTTCCAAAATATGCTATATAACATGAGAATAATAATAGGTAACATGGCCAACTTTTTGATTCAAGTGAACAAAAAAGCCCCGCTGTTTTGTACTTGTAAAAATGTTCCTATTTCTGTTTATATCTTTCCCTGTGTTCAGCCAAACCCCCAGCCGCCCCCTGTACTGGACTGGGTCAGTGTGTTCAGTTTGCCGAGTGCCAGGCTGCTGATGGTGGCGGTGTATGCCTGTGTGATGTTGACTACTACCATGAGAAGGACTCGTGCCAACTGAAGAGACCGCCGTCTGTCGACTGTGTTTCTGACATGCAGTGTGTGATGAATGCAGCCTGCAATAGATATGAAGGTATAGTTGTCAGGAAACAAATTTGGTTTGTTTAGTGCATATGTAATGTAGCCCTTCTACTGCAATCTGATCTCAGGCTATTAGGCACTCCTCTGACAAAGCACAGGTGGTAGACTTAGACAAAAGCCTGGACTAGAGAGTTTGCTTTTTGTTTTTTTTATATATAGCCCGTCCATGACAAGTTGATCTCAGGCTTTCAGGCCTCCCTGATGATGGCAGGGCTCAAACCCACAACAGAAGGGTCCCTGCAGATTTCAGAACAGGCTAGCTAATCATGTATTGAACTTGGAGGCAAAGAATCATAACTTTCCTCTTATTTGAGGCTTAAAGCCAAATTTGGGGGGGGGGGCGGGATTATAGCTTGGCTTGGGTTTTGACCAATGGATCCTAATTATGTATGATTATCTGCTTATGGTCCCTGCATTTCAAAACCTTATACCACTGTTCCTGTTTGGAAATGTTTAAGTCTCATTCCTTTGTCTGAAACGATTATTTTAAAATATCTCCCTGACTATAGCCATAATAGGACTTTATTGGTTGATAAATTACCCCAACAGTCATTTTCTTTTTCTCAGTACTGTTTGTTCTTATACTTGAAAAATTTCCCACCCACATTTTCATTATTCCTCAAAAAATTTTGTTTCTGTTTAAATTTTTTTTTTTTTTTTTT
>BLXT01005270.1:705042-716461 GCA_019648995.1 Plakobranchus ocellatus
AAATTATAGCGTTTCCAAACATGTTGGTTGTTGCACCGTTGGAAGCCCAAACTGCTGCCCCCAGTGTGCGCTGTCACTAATACACAATATTCAGGACAAAAACTGCGGCCATATAATTAACATAAGTTATTCAGGTTTTTTTTTCTCCCAAAGTAGAATGAAATGAAGAGGCAATTTAAAAAAAAGTGCTGACACATGATTCTCGTAGTTTATGTAGTTCTTTTTTTTTCCTTCCAAAGGGGAATGAAATAAAGAGGCAATACTAAAACTGCTGCCACATAATTATCGTAGTTTATTTAGTGCTTTGGTTTTCTTCCAAAGTAGAATGGAATGAAGAGAAGATGACTGTGTATTTTCGTGATCTAGAGATGTGTTGCGGTGACAACTAACCATCTTGTTATGGAGTCATCTGTGTACATGAGGTAGCCGTCACCAGTAAACTTTGCTATCCTAGGAATTCTGTCTTGAGCTGAAAGAAATAAACATTATATTTGTTCGAATCTCATTGTCAACAAAAATCTTATGCAGAGAAGAAAATTGTCTGATTCGGATTCTTTTGGTCTAGACCAACAAACCTCAGCATCAACTTAACATTGACATTTTCAATAACTAGACTGGAGCCGATTTTGTCTCATTTCTCAATGTTTACTTTTAATTAAGGATACGTGGCATTCAATCGTGTAGCAGGCACTCCACGCAAGTCGATTCAATTCGAGGGATTTTTCGCCACACAAAGCAATCTTCTTGTAAATCACCAGATACTTGGGCAGTATAAAACAAATTAGAGGGCGTGGGTTTTCGGCCAAAAAAAAAAATATTAAGATAAAGATAGGTTTATGCCTTATGCGCGGAAAACTTTGTAAGAATATACGTGGGATCCTTTCACAGCTGCCTCAAGTGATTTGCCTGATCACGAAATTAAAGGCATTATTTTTGCGGTTTCTTTGATTGCCTCCGATGATTTGGTAGGGCCAAGCTGTGCGTTGAGTTTCTAAAATTTGAGCCCAAGTTTGCATGGTAATGTTTGGGGAGTGTTTTTAACACTGTAAGTCAGACCATCTCATGTATAAAATTACTTCGTTTCAAAGAATTGAGCCTGAGCCAACAAACATGAATGAAATGGTGAAAGGGGGGGGGGGGAGACAAGGTTACAAAATCAGAAGATGTGACTCACATTTCAATGATCTCTTGCAAGGTTGATGTCATTTCAGACGGGGAATCAAATAGTTTGATAAGGAAAAATTCAGCCGCTTTGAAACGAATTAAGCTGACCTTATTTTCCCGAACGTTCGAATAAATAGAATCCGACCTTATTTTCCCGAAAGCCTCATTTTTAAAAAGAGAAAGAGAGAGAGAGAGAGAGAGAGAGAGAGAGAGAGAGAGAGAGACAGACAGACAGAGAGGTTAGTAACACCGTCATACTTGTATTCATACTGCACGGGTTCAAGCACGGATCCGTTAAAGTAACATTGCGTTCGGTTTGCCTAGTGTTCGGGAAAAATGTCACTTTGAACAAATTAAGTCTAAGGTTATGTTGTGCTCATTTGATGTTGATGCACATAAGGAGCACACGAAAGGATCATCTTATTTTTTACTTTGCGTTTTACACTAACACTTCTACTTGCAGTTTCTGGTGGAGCTTTTTTTTACCTCTCTTTATGACCCCGTTGTCTTTCTTTTGATGACAGTAGATTACTTTTTTTTTCCATAATTCTATTTCTCTTTGGATCGTCATCAGGTACCTTGTCTGGAACACAGACACTGGCGATCATGTTCCTCCACTCATACCTATTCTCAGTTAACCTATTAAAGTTGTTATTGCTACCCTTGCCTTTTGCCCATGACTTAAGATTTTGAATAAACATAATTCTCTGTCTACTTCTACTGCGTTTGCCTTCAATCTTTCCAGTGATTACTAAGTATTCTAAACCCTTGAGTCGGCAAATATGGCCTAAAAACTGCAGTTGCCTCTGTCTTATGGTTTTAATTAATGATCGCTCGAGATTAGTCTCTTTCAGAGCCTATTCATTTGACTTTTTCTGCCTATGATATTCTCATCATTCTTTTGATAAACCACATCACAACTGCTTCTAGTTTTTTCTCTATTTCTTTGTTTATTGTCCAACAATCACTATCATATAAAAGTACTGACCATACATATGTTTTAATGGCCCTTATTTTGGTTGTCATACTTATGTTTCTATTTCCCAGTATTAGTTTCATTTTTTGGAATGTATCTTTGGCCATGGTTATTCTTTTACTTATTTCACTTGTGCATCTGCCATCTGATGTTATCAGGTAGCCTAGATATTTCAATTTTGTAACTTGTTTGATTTTTTCACCTTTGCTAACGAGATTTCACTTGGGGTTAGAGGATTTCTTTGAGATGATAATACTCTCTAAAACTACAGTATCTAGAAGTTTTTGGAGTTGTTTGCCAGATTCTGCTATTAAAACTGTATCATCTGTATACCTGAGATTATTAAAATTCTCTCCATTTATTTTTAAGCCTGAAATACCATCAAGATTCCTTAAGATTATTTCACTATAGAGGTTAAAAAGATCAGGAGACATTACCCATCTCTGCATCACATCTCTTTTGATGGGTTTGAAATCACTATGTCCTCCTTCAATTCTTACAGATGCAGTCTGATCCCAGTGTAAATTTCTAATTACTCTTAGATCTTTCCCAATGATGTCTTAATTTTCTAACATATGAAACAGCTCTACATGTCTTACTTTGTCAAAAGCCTTAGAATAATCAATAAAACAGAGGTGGAGATTTTTTTGTTTTTCTAGACACTTACCATAAGTATTGACAAAGTGAATATTGCATTTCTAGTCCCTTTATCAGGCAGAAAGCCAAAGTGTTTTGGCGATGTTTCTGGTCTTATATTCTTGCGCATTCTATGCATCAAAAGCGTAACAGGATTTTTGTAAATGGCTCATTAAACTGACTGTTCTACGAAGTTTGCATTCTTTAGTTCCTGATGTTTTAGGCAGTACTGCAAAAACAGATTTTCAAAGACCTTCTGGAATCGTACCACTATCGTATATTGCATTAAGAAGTTTTGTTGTCAGATCTATTCCTAAATTATCTAATTCTTTAATTATTTCTACTAATGTATCATCTGGTCCTGTGGCTTTTCCATTTTTCATTTTCTTTATTGCTGCTTCTACCTCTACTTCTTTACGGATAGTTGGGGTTTCTATGTTTTTCTTTATTTTGGTTTTTTTGCACCTATCGTCTTTAAAAAGATCCTCAACATATTCTGACCATCTGTTTAGTATTTCCCTCTTTTCCATTAAAATTGTTACAGCTTTTGATTTGATGCAGCCAGGGCTACTGCATTGGATTTTCTTACCATTAACATCCTTAATTTTAGCATGCATGAACTTGCTGTCTATATTTAGCTTTTGTTCTATTTCCTGACATTGTTGATTAATCCATTCTTCTTTCGCTGCATTGCATTTTATTTTGATGTTTCTGTTTAGGTCTTTGTATTTGGCTTCTACATTTTTTTGATTTGCGCCTTTCTTCCATAAAATCGAGTATTTCTTTGTTTATTAATTTCTTATGCTCTTTTTAATCTTTTTTGGGAAAGTTTTTCTCTATGACTTCAAGAAATGAATTTTTCAGTCCTGACCATAATTCTTCAACATCAGAGATGTTATTTAGAGTTTCATATTTGTTATGCACAGCTATAGGAATTTTGTTTCTTTGTTTCTCATCAGATTTTAGTAAGTCCATTTGGAATTTAGGATTAGCCTCTGATTTTCTTAACTTCCTAATTTTTATCTGAAATTTACACATTGCTGGAATATGATCTGAATCACAGTCGGCTCCCGGCAGTAATTTCGATGTTTTGACGGCATTTCAGAATCGTTTCTGAATGAGGATGTAATCTATGTTGTTTCTATTTTACTTCCAAGTCCACTGTCGCCTAGGGTGGTTTTGATACCATGTATTAGTGATTTGGCACCATTCAATTAGCTTACTTCCAGGCTCCTTTACAGTCCCTATGCCACTGGGCCCAACAACATCTTTTACTCTTTCATCCCCAACTTCTGCCTTGAAATCTCCTATTACTATTATGATGTCCTGGGATTTAAGATAGCCTTTTGCTTTTTCTATTTCTAAATAAAACTTTTCTACTTCTACATCTTCACTGTCAGATGTTAGTGCATACACTTGAATAATACCTAGATTTAATGATTTGGCTACTAATTTAGCTACAACTACTCTATCTGAAATTGGATACCAACTCCCAAGACTTTTTGCCGTAGTTACATCGAATAAGATACCAACACCTCTATGATGTGTATGTCCTCTGAGTGAATTAGAGTTTTACTACCTAGTTTCATGGAACCTGCCCCTGTCCATCTTACCTCGGCAAGCCCTAGGATTTAAGTTTTATTCTGTCCATTTCTTTAATAACATTTTCTAATTTTCCTTTTTGGTGCAGTGTACGCACATTCCACGTTGCTATTTTTGATGTTTTATCGGTCTTAATTGTGCGAGAAGACGCTGGATGACAATCTGGAGCCACCTGCTGCACATGGCTATCCCTGCCGAACGAGGGATTTGGATTGGAATCACAAACCCCCTTAACGTTATTAACTAAGGTTTCAGTATAGTTTTGTTTCATGATTTTTTTTCTTCCCAAGGAAAAAAAAATCTCTTTGGATACATACGTCTATTCAAAAGTATTTCTTTGCAAATATGTAAAAACTACTTTTTATCAAATGAAAAATGAACACACAAAATGTAAATTCATAGATCATGTTTTATCTAGCAGTACCTATTTATAATTGTTATATTCTTGAACACAGTAATGTTATTAAATTTGTAAATTTTGATAGAACACAGAAACTCCAACTTTGGAACCCCCAAAGTCCATGCGGATCAAGAGTTTCTTAGCGCAGAATCTTTGACACAAAGTATTTTAGTATCGGTATTTCTGGAACTAGTTACTGTATAACCCATTCTACGGACGGAACCGCAAGGAGTGAGGGGAGAGAGAGAGAGAGAGAGAGAGAGAGAGAGAGAGAGAGAGCGAGAGAGAGAGAGAGACAAAGTATAGTACGAATAATCGACATGAGATGCCGCTTTAAACATTTAGATCTAAGTGAATCCTATAATCCAGATAGGAAAAAAATACGCGCCATAGTGAAATGAAATGAGATGCCCAGAATATTCCAGCATGTATTAAAAAAAAAGAAAGAAAGAAAATCACACACAACTCAAGAGCTTGAAAGTTGTTCCGATTTTAATCGTTGACGGTTGTGAAAAAATTCCGTTTTCCCCTAACTTAACAAAATACATCTTTAAACTAAAAAAGTGATGCCCCAGTTCCCAACTTCACATTTAAATGCGCACCCACCTGCCAATTCTCATGTATCTGGATTGTGTACTTTTTGAGATTATCCTGCTCGTTTATTTGTTGGCCTAGCTCCATTATTGTTACATGTAGATTCGAACTCGTGCATTTTTTAATGACAAATGCACATCGCACTCCCTTTTTGAGACATCGAATCGAAGCAGACAATGATGTAAATTTGAAGTTACATGTGTAAACTCACATACGAGACTTTATCTTAACAAACTGTATAGCTTATAAGATGGATTGTGATCGGTTTCACTGAGCTAAAACCTTATGCTATTTTCGAAACAAATTTATATCTGGGCTTAGTGGTTCGCGTGGGACGTCAATGGCATTACTTAGAAATACAGCAAGAATCCTTGTTTGCCAAAGTATTGAAACAAGCCGTACAAAACAAATTAGAAAATCACAGGGGACAATCTATTTCACGATAATTTGATTATTAATGTTCACGATACCATAGCTTCAAAGTTTGTCACGTAATAATCCCTTGATACTTGCCTGTTTCACAGTTTGTGTTATTAAATCCACAAGGGCATAGGCACATATAGTTGCCTAGTGTAGAATCTTTGCATATACCGCCATTCTGGCAGGGTCCGCCGTTACTACAAGGGGAGCAATTATCTACAATGAAGTTTTTGACTTGCGGCCCGTTTAGATCCAAAGTCTGATAATTGATAACAACCTTCAAGATCAGAAGAAAAAAAAATACGTAAAGTCTATGGAAACAGTTTGTAAATTATAATTGCATTTCTAGGAGCTCCTGTCCTCCCCCCTCCTCCCCCACCCCTCGAAACACACACACACGCACACACAAAATCGTCTGCAGTTATGTTTACTTTGGTTCGTGCTTATTCCAACAAGCATAAAAAAAAGCTTAGAGATACAGCGAATTACATGCTTATTCAAACAAGCATAAACGAAAAGCTTAGAGATACAGCGAATTACATGCTTATTCCAACAAGCATAAACGAAAAGCTTAGAGATACAGCGAATTATATGCTTATTCCAACAAGCATAAACGAAAAGCTTAGAGATACAGCGAATTACATGCTTATTCCAACAAGCATAAACGAAAAGCTTAGAGATACAGCGAATTATATGCTTATTCCAACAACCGTAAACAAAAAGCTTAGAGATACAGCAAACAGTTTCACTGAAATGTCTATCCTTGCGATGTTTATTGAGGCTCTCTCGCGTGTTAAACACATGAAGAAGTAGGCGAAGCCGAGCATGAACACCCAACAAGGTTTTCAGAGATTTAAACCCACACGCCATCTTGCATTGGTTGCGATATTTGCTTGTGCTTATACAACATCGTTCTAACCTGAACTAAGTAGTGAGCGGATTCTGCTTCATTCCGCTAAGTATACACTATTCTTGAACCCAGAATCTGATTAGCTAATTGTTTACAGTTTGAGCAGGAAAGGGATTAAGTCAAGACTTCCGAATGTGTGCACAAGAATACTAAATTGATGTATGTTATACTGCCAAGAAACCTGTTATATTATAGTAAAAGCAAAGGAAAGGAAGTAAGGCAAGACTTCCGAAAGTGTGCTCAAGGAAACTAAATTGATGTATGTTATACTGCCAAGAAACCTGTTATATTATAGTAAAAGCAAAAGAAAGGGAGTAAGGCAAGACTTCCGAATGTGTGCACAAGGATACTAAATTGATGTATGCTATACTGCCAAGAAACCTGTTATATTATAGTAAAAGCAAAGTGGGTCCGACGCTTAATCCAAGCATCAGGGAACCAGGAGTAGGGTCCTGATTGTTCTTGGCATACATCATTATGAGGTAGTTTGCCATTGCTTTCCTCGCTGCCTTTACTTTCCCTGGGTCTTAAGAGACCTAGCTACCCATTTCAGTGCTGAATGGACACAAAGGAGTATTGAAAAACTGACGTGGCCGGGACTGGGACTCGAACCCCGTACCTTTGACTTGGTAGCCTACCAGATGTGCTACCGCTCCTCTACAACACTCCACATCATTACATTACACACATTGTGCTATAAATGTAGTCAGCTGTGTAATGTATCTGTCATGATTTTAAACATTTTTTTTGGTTAATTCAAATTTCTTAAGCTTAAACTTATATGATGTGTCATAGTTTGAACGGCCTTTAGGGCCTTTAAAAATTATTTTAATGTACAAGTAAAGGTGTAGATGGAGAGCGAGGTCGATGAACTCGAATGGGCTTCGTTGTGGTGGAGATAGGCGGTATTTTCAGACGTTGTGAGCGGAAAATTCGAAGTGATAAATTATGAGACAGGCAGTGCAGTCTTGTCAGGGTAGCTAGATCTCTTAAGACCCTGCTTGAGTAAAAACACGGTGAGGAAAGCAATGGCAAACTATCTCATAATGCCGTATGCCAAGAACAAACAGGATCTTACTCCTGGTTTCCCGATGCTTGGACTAAGCGTGGGACCCAATTTACTTTCTACTTTACACTGGTGTAATGTAAATAGAGAAGGCGTAATTTCTACATTCACTTAGATTCTCAAATTAATAGAGCGTGTAAAGAACACGTGAAGAATGTTTCACAAGTCTATTGTTGTTGTGACCGTCTGTTCCATACAACTTTATTCTTATTAAGCACATAACTTTGATACTGTGGCCCTTCAGTTTCATTGAACAGCTTTTCTGCCATCTTTGTTTTTTAAAAGATGAACGATAGTCTTCTTCTTACGGTGCCCTGTGTAGAAGAGGCATTAGCGATCGTAGTTTACTCTTCTTCTTATGGTGCATGTCTGGAAGAGGCATTGGCGATCGTAGTTTTCTCTTCTTCTTCTTACGGTGCCCTGTCTGGAAGAGGCATTGGCGATCGTAGTTTATTGTTCTTCTTCTTACGGTGCCCTGTCTGGAAGAGGCATTGGCGATCGTAGTTTACTCTTCTTCTTCTTACGGTGCCCTGTCTGGAAGAGGCATTGGCGATCGTAGTTTACTCTTCTTCTTCTTATGATGCCCTGTCTGGAAGAGGTATTGGCGATCGAAGTTTACTGTTCTTCTTCTTACGGTGCCCTGTCTGGAAGAGGCATTTGCAATCGTAGTTTACTCTTCTTCTTCTTACGGTGCCCTGTCTGGAAGAGGCATTGGCGATCGTAGTTTACTCTTCTTCTTCTTAAGGTGCCTGTCTGGAAGAGGTATTGGCGATCGTAGTTTACTGTTCTTCTTCTTACGGTGCCCTGTCTGGAAGAGGTATTGGCGATCGAAGTTTACTGTTCTTCTTCTTACGGTGCCCTGTCTGGAAGAGGCATTTGCAATCGTAGTTTACTCTTCTTCTTCTTACGGTGCCCTGTCTGGAAGAGGAACTGCCTCCAGTCAAACATGTTTTCAGTTAATTTCATAAAGCTGCTGATACACAAGGTCATTCATATAAAACACCTTGACCGCCACTCAATAAATTTGTTGTAAAAGACATATATAGAGCATCACACACAACTTCATTATCAAATCGTCTGTCGTTTTCAACTGATTATCCAACCAGTGTTTGATACCTGGCGACGCTGAATTGGATAAATCTTTTGTTGTTGTTTTATCATTACATATCCTCTATCTGTGCAAGAAAAGTACTGACCTTCTCCACGCAGCCCGTTACACTGATTGATGAACTAGCGAACTGGGGCATGAGGCAAGGGCTGGGATGACGGCCGAGATAGAGGTAGCCTTTCAAGTTGAGCCTAGATGCAGTGCCCAAGGAAAGACCAACGACCCCAGTGTCGCCATTCACTCTCAATACCCCTACTCTGCCCCAACGTGAGGCCTTGATCGAGATCCACGTGTTGTTTTCAATACTTTGTAAACTTCTGTTAGAAGAAAGAGCGACAGAGGGAGAGAGATTATGTAGAGAGTGAGAGAGAGAGAGAGAGAGAGAGAGAGAGATTATGTAGAGAGTGAGAGAGAGACATTATGTAGAGAGCGAGAGAGAGAGAGAGAGAGATTACGTAGAGAGGGAGAGAGAGCGAAAGGAAGGAATAGAGCGGAGAGAGAGAGAGAGGAAGACAAATAGAGAGGGAAAAAGGGATGACAGAAAGAGAGGCACAACTAAGGAAAATGAGAGACAGAAAGGAGGAAAAAATCAAAGGGAAAGGAGAGAGAGAGACGGGAAAGAAATAATCAAGGCAAAAAATGAAGATAGTTCCCCTTATTCTCACGACCAACTAAGCATATTGCGTAAATGTTCTTGGATGTTACAATAATCTGTTCATAATTCGGAGATTTTACTCGAAGGCCAGAGAACCTTTCCACATTTTTTACCACATAAAAGTAATGACAACTTTCAATGTTGCTGATTATTGTCTGAAATTAATATTTTGTCTTAACGAGGCACAGCAACATTCTATTCAAAGGTAAAAACCCACAGGCTTTTGGAATATTTATTCGTAATGACCGACCTTGGATTGTGAAGCAATTGCATAAACGAAGAAATGGGGTATGGATGTAAACAAATGCCATCCATGTCATAGGCCACTATCCTCTCAGTGTATTTGCGTTACATATAGACCCAAAACAAGTCTTGCCGTAACATAAAAATAATTCTAAAGGCATATACTCATACAAATGAGTGAAGACTTGTTCAAAAATGTGTCCAGTGGGCAAAAGGCAACATCGCCTACTCAAGTTTATAGTCAGCTAGATTCGCCACTGCATACACAATACATGTTCAGTACCAGACTGGAATAGCCAGGAAATGTCAAGGTCGTTGTTTTATTTCGTCAATTAAATTCACACCGTGACTATCTCGTGAACAATTTTTTGTATGTTAAAAAGAGAAATGAATGCTTTTTCGAACCAACTGATTTTATTGTCGATGTTTCGATTAAAAAATGTCTTAAATTTTGCCTTTTTTTTTTTTAGTTTTTGTGATACTTATTGTCGTCCGATTGCGACTAAAGTTATTTGAGATGAACCGGCATACATTTATGCAAATGAGTATCCAGGAGCCAGGAATATGTATTGGATTGCGCTGTCAGTAACATCTTTCTTTTGCTGCCGACACGTTTTCGTGGCTGTGAATTTTGAAACAGTCACTTTTTTATCAGTTGCCATTTTTCTCAAATATGATTATATACTACATTGAAAAGTCTATTGAAAAGAGATTTTGATAAGTTTTAATTTTATGTAAATTTCGTCTCATTCTGTGTGAAAAGAATGGTCTCTATGCTTCGATCTCAGCTCGCCAGGCGGGGTTTAGATGCCTACTTTCTAAATTTGAAATTCATTTTCTCATATGTCATTTCAGAAAAAAAATCAAATCATTAATTTTAAAAGCCTTTCTGCAGTTTTGAAATGTTTAATATAGGTCTATAATGAAATTCTAAGACTGCGAACTCTATAGCAATTATAGGTTTAAATCTAGCAGAAATTTGGCATTGTTTACATCCGTGCCCCATTTCGGCTAAACAACGTAAAAGACCAGGTTAAGGTCGTTAAAAAAAAAGACGCCATCGCCGGAATTACCCCTGACTGCACCAAGCTTATTGCTTCGATTATTAAAAAAAAACAAAACCAAAAAAAAGACAGTTTCCCTCACCTGATTTCAGCCGGGCCCGAGCCCAGGTCATACCTGAACACCACGTGACCGCCTTCCAAAGTCAGCAAGATGAAATCAGCGGTTTGACTAAGAACTGAGTATCCAGTGAATAAAATGGTACCGTCAAGGCTTGTAGGTTTCATCGTAAGTTCTATGATTGTTTGGATGGGAACTAAGTCGGACAGGCTAGGCAGCTCCACATAGGAGTTGTTGGCAGTTAGGAATGGCTTTGGGACGGGAGAAACTGTGCAAGGAGATGGAATGATATTGTACTGACATGGCATGGGAGACGCTGTCCAGGGAGATGCAATAATATTGTACTGACATGGCACGGGAGACGTTGTGCAGGGAGATGCAATAATATTATACTGACATCGCGTTAGAGAAGCTGTGCAGGGAGATGCAATGATATTGCACTGACATGGCACGGGAGATGCTATGCAGAGATGCAATGATATTGCACTGACATGACACGGGAGAAGCTGTGCAGGGAGATGCA
>BLXT01005274.1:163351-173651 GCA_019648995.1 Plakobranchus ocellatus
ATGATGATGATGATGATGATGATGATGATGATGATGATGATGATGATGATGATGATGATGATGTTTATGATGATGATGATGATGGATATGCTGCTGTTGCTGCCGCTGCTGCTGCTGCTGCTGTTGTAGCTGAAAAAAATGATGATGATGTTGACAACAATAGTAATAATAATTGTTGGATGATCACAGGCCACACGACTAGGGAAACTGGCCGTCAACGGAAAAATTAAGATGGTGATGACTTGTTACTTTATTAGCTACAACTTTTCTGTGTAATGACTACGATCGTAAGCCATTTTTACCGGCTGTTCCACCATAATATAGACACTCCACACCAGACAAACAGGACATGCCCAATATTCCACAGCCATGTATCAAGACGAGTTCTTTGGTTATCTACTTTTGTTGATCACATGTTTAGTATTTGTTACACGATGAAAAGATAATTTAACTATATAGCTTTCTCTTTAGGTTGTTGGGTGGCGTAGACTCTACACTACTTAAAGAGAGAGAAAGAGAGAGAAAGAGAGAGAAAGAGAGAGAGAGAGAGAGAGAGAGAGAGAGAGAGAGAGAGAGAGAGAGAGAGGGCGGGGAGGGGGGTGTATATCTTCTACATATCAACGTAACGAAGTGCAAGGTTATTGGTAGGTATATCATAAAGCCTCGTCTTATGTGAAGATGTCAATCTTACAAGAAACGCTTATTATTATCATAATTTTTTTTAGGAAAGTCAGTTATTATTGGGTCTGAAAAGACCAACGTAAAAACCAAGCAGAATCATCCACATTGTTCACAACAGCCTACAAGGAAAATGAAAACTATGAAAATGTTTTCCTTATTATATTTAATCAGCATTTAGTTTTCTCTACCAGTAAAGTTAGGGNNNNGGGGGGGGGGGGGGGGAGGTTTCTTAAAGAACAGAATTAATATACTAAAACTTAGGAAAAAACAACGTCACCGTGCTTTCACACAGGTTCTCTTATCACTAACTTGACACAGAATTATTATTGATGCCATTTCTCTGAGGCTCTCCCGTCTATAATGAATAAACTTTCGCCACCATCGGGTAGATCAGAGATAGAATGACTGAGATTAACATTCTCACATTAGATAAGACTCGAAGTAGACCTAATACCATTTATTATAGCCTAGTGCAAATTTCTGTCATTAGTGCCTCCTTCAGTATCCACTATACGGACAATTAATTCTTGATTTTGTGCGATCGAATCCTATCAATATTTTGATGATCTCAGACTTACAACCCCCTTCCGCTCAGGACCTGGTGGTGGAGTTAAAAAATTAAATGGAAAAATTCTTGTAGATCCTCAAGGCGGTTTGCGCTAGTACCGAACAAGCAAAGCGTCTCAGTTATCCTACAACAATTATACACTAATAAATTGGAACCCACATAGTCATGCAGTGCGATTTATTCAATTAATTAATACATACCTCGAAACGAGAAAAAGGAAGCTAATAATCAAGAACAGAAACAAACTTCCATATAAAAGGCTACAGTAGCATTGTTAAATAAAGTATATACTCGGCCACAGTGAAGGTTAAAGACAGCACGCTGCATCATTTCGCTAGGCTTAAAATAGGATCTTTTCAAAGTCGGATTTCTTTTCATAATTGACATTATCAGAGGCTTTGTATTCTAGTATCAATACAAAATCATTCAATTATTTATTACAATTAGATATGAAACAAAAGATAACAAGAAGTGCCAAACAAACACCAAAATATTGGGGGTTGTGTAATGAATAAAAAAAAAAAGAAAAATATGACCCGACAAAAAGTACACAGGCTTTATCTTCCATTAAACCTCATGTTTTTGTGTTTACCTTTTGATGACGATAATAAACTTACGCACCCTTTTTCGATGTTCATGATTTGTTTTTGTATTATTATAGTCCACAAACATCTAAGAGATATCAGATTTTTTTAAAACCTTAAGCTGACCAGCAGGCGGTTTAGGGCGCGAACCCGCGTCAAAGGGACTCCTGCAGATTTTAGGACAACATCGCAAACCATTGCGACTACGACGCGCTCCCTCTTTTTTAGAACATGGAATATGAAAAAAGAATCATATAATGCAATCACAAGTGTAAGTTACTGATAAAGTATTTATATTATTTCAAGTAAAACTTATTGTTGGCCAATCGCTTTATCTAGCCACACAAAACGTAAGATCTATCAAAGGGTTATCAGTTTTGCACGCCATGTAGGAAAAAAAAATAAGAAAAAAAAACAAGAAAAAAAAACAAAAACGATCTCCAGTTTCGAGTCATAGATTATGTTTTAGATTTATTTCATGTTTATCAGCGTGAACTTCACGTAGTTATAATGCTTAGACTGAAAAAAATGATATCATTCTTGTGTTTCACACTCATCTAAAGGCTTCCATTGGCTTTTGATATTATTGTGATTTTTTTAGACCAAAGATACATATTACCATTTTGTTATATCATAAAATCGAGTTTGGCAATAATCCACAAATTAAAAGTTTTCCGAAGTTCCAATTTTTTGCCGATACATTTAAACCTCTTTTTAACCATCTCGCGATAAATATTAAGGATCGAAGTGGAAATCGAAATGCCGATCGAAATGGGGATCGACTATGACTAGAGATCGAGCCGGTCAATTTTCGCACAGTGGTAATGATTTTGAACTCTTTGCTAGAAAATTCGAATTATTTCATGGCAATTCCCACAACATAATATTGACGCATTGTAGAATGAAATTGATAAGTAAGAGAAAACATAATAAAAAGACATTCGCAGTATTTCGACATAGGCCTAAATATTCACAAGTTTTCTATTTGTACTGGTGTGATTATAGTTCTTCTTTGTGCACCCAGTTAAACAATTATTCATAAAATTCTTCCTAGTTCTTGACAAAGCATCTTTAAACATTATCGAAAAAATTCTACATAAATAATAGACGCCAAGGGGCATAAGTAGTACTGTGAGGCGAACCCTGTTTGAACTTTCAGTTAAAGAAGAAGTTTCGTTTGTCTGTTTGGGCAGATAATCATCTTCTAAGGTGGTCTCAGGCTTTTGTGTCCCCTGTCAGACCACGGCAACGTGGAGGACTTGAAATTGAACCCACGACAGAAAGGTTCATACAAATTTCAGGGAAGATTCCCTGGCAATGGCTTTATCATCGCTATAACAACGCGAGCAACAACAACAACACTAGCAGCAGCAACAACAACAAAAACAACAGCAACAACAGCAACAACAACAACAACAACAACAACAAAAAGAAGAAGAAAGAGAAGGGTAGGAAGAGGGAAGAAAAGAAAAAGGAAAACGAGGAGGAAGAAGAAGAAGAAGAAGAAGAAGAAGAAGAAGAAGAAGAAGAAGAAGAAGAAGAAGAAGAAGAAGAAGAAGAAGACTTTGTGTAGTGTAGTACAATTAATAGAGGTTTACTATTACAGGCATTTTAACACCACTGAAATTACGTAACTTTAAAAACTGACGGGTTTGGTATGGATTTTGGGCAGTCCACAACGAAGTGATCTCAGGCTTTCAGGCCTTCCGCCAGGCCATGGCGTACGTAGCGGGACTCGAACCCGCCACGGACAAAAACTAATGGAGCCAGATTATTGCTGAAATCAGCCGTTTGTTTTTCCACTATCCAACTTTTCAATGTCGTACTAGACAGAATTCTTCTTTTCATGTTTCAAATGCCGCACCAATAAACATAATAATGTTTTAGTTAAAAAAAAAAAAAAAGGAAAGAAAAATGCGCAGTGAGGAAAAAAAGTGCAGAACGAAAAGAGACTGGTTACGGGAACAGAAAATTACATCTCACTTAAAATATTATTTTGACTTTCGATGTAGGCTTAGATCTGAGAAAAATTTAATCTGTCGGTTTTAAGACCCAAGTTTACCAATATCAAAATAGCGGCGAAATGGAGGCCTTTAAAAAAATGGATTACTCATTATTTTCTCTGTATGTGTGTAAAAAAGAGGTTAAAAGCGTAGGGTAACATGATGCCTCAGAGAAAACTTAGTTGATAATTTAAATTAAAAATAAGTTAATAAATAAATAAGTAAACAAAAATTAAAAATACAAACTTTTTAAAGTAATTGGCGGTTAACAAAAGCAAAGAGTAATTAAGGAATTTACTAAATAATTAGGGTTTTATTTCTTGTTGGGGGGCACCGGTGGCACAGTGGCTAGTGACTCCGCCCTGAGATGTGCAGGGACTCTTCTAACGCGGGTTCGAGCCCCGCCATCGGCAACTTGGCCTGACGGAGGGCCTTTAAGCTTGAGATCACCTTGTTATGGACTGGCTATATACAAAAACCTATTTCTTATCAGATATCCTATTCTTGAATGGGTTACCCTGCTTGCTCTCACTATTATTGAAAAAAGTTATGACACAGCAATTGTAAACTATTGATTGATGAAATGGTTAGAAGTGAAGATTTAAAAGTGGCCATAGAGATAACAAATAGCACAATCAAGATACACACAAACAGCAGCAAACAAATAGAAATATCCACAAGATCAGCGACAGCAATAGGACTAGGCACTGATAGTTAAAAAAACAAGAGACCGAACTATTAAAACCTCAAACTTTAGCCGAATTGTTGAGAAGCTGTTACTTTATAGTATAGTTATAGCACAAATAATCCAAGCATTGACGTGAGGTGCCCCACGAAACATCTATATTTGACTAAACCCTAAAATCTAGATCTAAATAAATATCCACGCACATAAAAAAAAACCCTGAGATGTAAAGATATTCTCTGTCTATTGATTACTTAAAATATAGTCCAGAATGAAAGGAAATATGTCATTGGCTCTTTAATCAGGCCTATCTAAACCTAGTTTTGATGATTGCTTGATTAAGATATCAAAGGTAGAATCCAGACATTTGCTTCCGAAGCAGACCAAAGCCATCGATTATATCTGTATGGCCTCAATGTAAACAATCGTAAACCGGAAATTTATACGTTTCTGGTGTTAGCAACATAGCTGATCGCAAAAATTCTGAGTTATATTTTGAGGAAACAATATGAAAACAAAAAATTAGAAGAAGGTAGAATTTGGAATTCTAGACAAAAACAGTGCACCCTTCCGCCACACCGAATCTTTCATACAAAACTTGAAGTCATTCTGTTCTGTGGTTTAGGAGTTTCACATGACATGAAATTCAAAATACATACACAAACATATATATATATATATATATATATATATATATATATATATATATATATATATAGTATAGTTATGCAATTAGAACAAATACAATTAGAAAGATTACGACTTCCCCAGCAACTCCAGATGATATATATCGATACAAAGGACTACTGATTATTTGATGCTCTTATGGGATTAAAAGCATCATAGTCTTATACTTTTATCTATTACTCGATTACATTTTTTAAAACGTATTAAAACAATATATTGCTGAATTTTAAAATTTACTTCAAAGAAGATCGACTTATACAAGTTCAATAGAAATTTTCGAGAAAAAGTGGAGAAACCTTCTGGGAAAGCACGTAGGAAGGGCGAACAAACTAAAGATATAAGGCGGTAGAAATAGTTCAGGGCAACATGGAGTGCTCATATTCCTGAGAAATTAGATTAAAAAAAAAAAAAAGTTTCCGACCTTCCAAAGCATTAAAAGTTTATATTAGACTTATTTAAGCGATTTACTCCCTTTGTATAAAAAATCGGTGGAATTTAACTGAAATTAGATATAATTTGGCTTTTACAAATATTTGTTAGCCGCCATTTTGAAAACAGATTTTGTTGTTCTTTTTTTTTTTCCTGAGCTATCGTAAAATCGTCTATTTAGAACAATGCTGCTGTTTGGAAACCACTGGCGAGTGATGAAGCTTGGCCGTTCAGAATAAAAACCGCACTTAATCTAAAGCAAAAGCAACTGTAATAGCATTGTGTGGTTCATGTAGGCCTACTCGTCCAATTACATTAGGTGTGATAAAATTACTCTCTGATTAAGTTCAGGTTTGTGAAAGAAAAAGTGAAATTTGATGTCAAAGCTTGCAAATAAAAGTATATTTCAAAATCTAATGTCAAGGCTGTGACATCAAAGACAAGACTCAGAACGTTCGTGAACACCTACAGACAGGGCGTTTGTCGATGGCGCAGTTTTCAGTCAACTCGGCACAAAATCGGGGAAGATCCTTTCCGACGACGCATAAGCCTGGCGCGAGTTAGTGAAAGTACCTGGTTGTGGACGGGCAAAAAAGCTTGAGAGCACCTAGTCCTGGGGAAAAGGGAAGGAGCTAGACGGAGAAGCAAAAGTTTCAAAAGGTAGGGAAGATCATAATATTATGAATGATGAATATTAAAGTCACCCATTTGTACGAGAATATTTATTTATTTATTTTTTTAGCCTGGAGGTAATGCCTCGATTATGTATTTATTTAATATTTTTTTATATTGTGTCAAGACTATCCACAAGATTAGCTACAGCAGCAGAACCAGGCATAACACAAAAAACCAAAACGTGATATCAGACATTTTGGGGATAATCGGGCGAGCTCTGCATATCTGAGGCCGTTGCTAACCAATGCGCCATCTGAAACATATTCGAAACTGCAACAGAAGTTTCTGTAAGTTTCAGGGTGAGTTTGCCTAGGCTACGGTGCGCCACCAAAGCCCCCAAGATGGCTGTTTGCCCCGCAATTCTGAGCGTGGCTGAATTTCTCTGGCGAGGACAGCAGCTTGTGACTTGTATCGTTCTTAATATTTCAAATCGACGCCCCTGGAGCATCTATTAACAGTATAATAATGTACAGGACCGTTTGCGATGGTGGATTTGCATGCTTCCTAGGCACTTAGCAGTTTGATCTAATACGATACGTTCCTCTATGAAGTTGATGAGATTGTGCCCGTTGCAAAAGATTTGCGTATTCGTGTATCGCCAGTGTGATGTATAAAGATTGCCACGCTTCAGTTCTTGATGGCTCTATCTGATGATGAGTCGGTGAAAAAATGGCAAATTAATTTCGTTTGTTTTGGTCTCCGTCTTCGGGGGCAATACTTTTACTTATGGGTAGTAATATCTCTTTTTTTCGGTCATGCCAGCACTTTATTGACATCGAGATGGACACCAGGTTCATCAAAATTAGGCAGAATTTCACATTTGAGGGCGAAAAAAGCAGAGCCTGCATTTCCTATTCAAATCCTTTTGGACAGATAGTTAGAACTTGCCCTCTTCAGCCTGATTTTGTTAGTTTTGGATTTTAGCTTGCATGAGATGGCTGAATAAGTGGAGGAATTTATCTCTATGTATAAAATGGGTAGTAACCTCAGCGATCTAATCGACAACATTACCAACTATAACAACAGCAACAAAATCAGCAACAACAACAACAACAATATCAAGAATAAAATCTACAATGACAATAAAATCAAAATCGGCAGCAGCAGCAGCAGCAAGTAAAATCAAAGAGAGTATTGGTAGCCACAGCAACTTAGTAAGGTTAACGAAGAACAGTTAAAAACGAAACAAATCTCGTCACAATAACGAGCACAAAACCGACAATAATTCAAAATTGACAACAGAACAAATAGTCATCTATTACATTCCTTGTATGTAATTCACTTTGAAAAACTCTCTTACAAGAATATCTTATCCAGGTGAAAACCAAAGTTACGGGTTTTTTTTTTTTTCTTCAAAATATTTCCAACGGCTAGCGATATGCAAAACCGCCCACAATTGCCTTTGTCAAATTTTGAGACACTCTTAAGCCTAAACTTTATATCGTCTTGGTGGGCCTGTTGTGATTTGATCATTTTTAGCATTACAAAAATGCTTTTGTGGAGCATAACCAAGACAGACTAGACGATCACTAAATCAACTCGGACTTTTCGGCTGTGGTCACACTCTGGCAAAGAATAGGGTCGTATATGGGGTGAGAGGAGCGTAGCTCACTGGTAGGGCAGTCGGCTACCAAGTCAGAGGTCCGGGGTTCCAATCCCAGTCCCGGTCAAGTCAGTTTTTCAATGTTCCTATGTGTCCACCCAGCACTAGATGGGTAGCTAGGTCTCTCAAGACCCGGCGAAAGTGAAGCCGGCGAGGAAAGCAATGGCAAACTACCTCATAATGCCGTATGCCAAGAACAATCAGAACCCTACTCCTAGTTCCCCGATGCTTTGACTAAGCGTGAGTGAGACCCACTATACTTTTTTATATGGGGAGGAAAATAATAAAATCGTTTGGCACAGCGTGATGGTGTTTAGCAAAGGTGTGCCTGGAAATAATAAAGCCAACCAATGGGCCAACGTGCCGATAAAGGAATTCACTCATTAGTAAACCCTCGAGATCGTTAATGGAACAGCCAAACAATCATCTTGCCAAGTAAGCTGTAAACCCAGCATGCAAATGACAGTATACTAAGATAAAAGCCAGCCAATATATTGATGTGCCGATTAAAAGATTCACTCTTTAGTAAACCTTCGAGATTGACAACCGCCCAGCCAAAAATTTGTCCTATCAACTAATCAATGAACCCAGCATGCAAATAACCATTCTAATGCGAGCCTCAATTAATGAATTCCCTACTAGGCAGCGCATTGAATACCAAACAAAGATAATGTAGTGATTGACCAATTCAAAATTATACCAAATATTAAAACGTAGCGAACCAATAATCAACATGAAAAAAAAAAACTAAAACAACGAAGGACTCGGTAAAGCAAAGCGTTTGACTAAAAATCGTGAACAACTTGCCCATCAGCCATCACGACACTCGCTACTGGAATTAGAAACAAGTATAGACACACACACACACACACACACACGTACAAACAGAATTACTTACCAACACGTGTTTGCACATTCACCAGTGATTATTGTTGCTCGAGATGCAATTATAATTCTTCTTTAGGTACCTTTTCTGGAACAGATCCTCAATCGGTTGTCATGATACTCCACTCACTTTCTTATCATTGGTCTTCGACATATCCTGACTATCTGTTCAATACTTCGTACAACCCCATTAACATTTTCCTCTCTTTTGATTTTGCAGCCAGGGCTAATGCACTTGATTTTCTTACCACACACATCGTTCATTTCAGTGTGCATGAATTTGTTGCCTATACTTAGCTTTTGCTCTATTTCCTGACATTGTTGATTGATCCATTCTTCTTTCCCCTCATTACATTTTATCTTGATCTTTTTATGGAGGTCTATGAATTTGGCTTCTGCATTTTCTTCACTAACGTCTTTTTTTATTCTATCAAATCTAGTGTTTCTTTTTTCATCTATTTCTTTAACTCTTTTGTATTCTTTTAGGGAAAGTTTTCCTCTATGATTTCACTTACTTTTTCATAGCTGAACATAGTACCTCTACTTTTTAGAGGCTTATATAACTCTAGCGATTGTGCCTCTAAGTTTTTAAATTATATTTTTTTAGTGGGTCCGTATGGAACATGGAGTCGGTCTCTGCCTTTTTGATTTAATGGAATGTTGTCTGAATCATATTTTGCGTCCTGTAATGATTCGGATCTTTTGATGGCATTGGGGAATCGTTTCTGAATAAGAATATAATGTTTTGTTTCTCGTCCCCGGTGCTCTTTCATGTTGAGTATGGTGAAGGTTGATTCTGATATTAGATATTTGTGATGGTAAAGTAATTGATTTGACACCATTTGATTGGCTTAATCCCACGCTCCTTTATTGCCTCTATGCCATTGTGCTCCATATCTTCTTCCCTATCGATTCCAACTGCCAGTAGTAATAGTTTTAGTTATTTATCTAATAATACTTATGGGATATAAAACATGCACACACACACACACACTCACAGAATTACCTACAAACGCATTCTCGCACATTTACTGGGGATATTGTTGTCAGTTTGGAATACTCTAGCAAGTTATTCGGGAGAATGACAACAGTGTTATGATAAAATGTTATACAAGTTAAAATCACGAGTAGAAGAGACACCCCAGAGTGGCTAAACGGCTCAAAGGCGTGATACCAAGTTTCACGTCCAGACTACAATGAAAATTTAATAAATTTGTATATGTAGGTTCATTGCTATGATAAGAACTGCGACTGGTGAGACGATGCTGATTTGTGTTGTTGTGATCATTGTTTGATCAGTGAAACCAAACATCTGAAATCTTTGCCCAGAGATTGTGTTGTTGCTGCAGCGACTGCATCATGGCAACGATTCATCCATCACTTTCTCTCTGACTCTGTCTACACTGCAGTCTGCTGATGACAATGGTGGCACGGTTTCTAGCGATCTCTTCTTACAATCTGCTGGGACATTCTTTCGTTGAAAAAAACGGGGTTGGGGGG
>BLXT01005274.1:333132-349264 GCA_019648995.1 Plakobranchus ocellatus
ATAATAATAATAATAATAATAATAATAATAATAATAATAATAATAATAATAATAATAATAATAATATGCCTCAGTTTTGCCGTAATTATCACTCTTTTAGCGACAAAATATTGAAGAGATTAACCAGACAAAACACAGCAATAACATGAGATTCATAGCATGCAACAATTTAGATGTTATGGATGTATAAAAATTATATTAAGTGACAGAACATTTCCAATCTTCCAACTGACTTTAGTTATTTAAACCAATAACGTATCAGTCATTTGATTTGCCTCTATATTCCTTTCTGACGAGGTAGGCCTTCATTAGGCATTGTTGACAAAGATACATAGTGTCTCCCCTTCTCCTCCGCCTCCCCTCATTCACACACACACACACACACACACCTCACCCCTCCTCTCTTTCCCTCCTTATCCCGCCTCCCGCCTCTATCTTTATGTTACACTCCTATTGATTATTGAAGTCCAAAGCCACAGACAAACAAAGCGCGCCTCTATTTCTTGTCACAAACCCGCCTTAGTTTTTTTTTTCTCTCTGTGTTAGTCTGATATTTTTTTCTTCAGCAAAATCGTGACTAAAATGACATAAATTTTTCTCACCTGAAACATCGAGTAGCTTTATTTGTTTAACGTGAGTTTGCGTGTCGTATACTCGGGTATTTATAAAGTATGACAAAGTTTCAGAACGAATAAATAAGTTTTTCTCTTTATTACAAAAGAGAAAGTTCGCCCAGTTTTTTCACCATGATATGGCCAAGACCATAAAGTTACATTGATTGCTTGCATCTTTTTTAACAGACCATTTTCCCCTTTTATGGAAAAGTTGCACTGTTCATTGGTACATTTAATTCCATCATCAGTATTATTATTACAGGCCCCATCTCCATGTTACGTTAAAAACAAAGTTGACTGAACTTCCCATGTATCTCAAATATTACGATGCATTTATTTTTCATACCTTATTAGTTACTTGTTTAAAAAAGTTTTGTAAAAATTGGAGGAGTTGTAGTGGGCCTGTAGATGTGGGAGTGAATAAGTTCCACAGGTCATAGTTTTGCATCCTTTTTGACTTTTGGTGACATCTTACACAAGATAAAAAAATCCAAGACATAGAAGAAGGGAAATAACCCAATAATTTAACACAGTATGAAACACCTGTTATCCTTACCTTTCTAACTCGTCATCGGGTACCTTGTCTGGAACAGACATTGGCGATCATGTTCCTCCACTCAAACCTATTCTCAGTTAACCTAATTAAGTTGTTTTTGCTACCCTTGCCTATTGCCCATGACTTAAGACTTTCAATAAAGGTTATTTTCTGTCTACCGGCAAATGTGGCCAAAAACTGTAGTTGCCTTTGTCTTATGGTTTTAATTAGTGATCGCTCGAGATTAGCCTCTTTCAGTACCAATTCATTTGACTTTTTTCCTGTCCATTATATCCTCACCATTCTTCTGATAAACCACATCTCTATTGCTTCTAGGTTTTTTTTCTATTTCTTTGTTTATTGTCCAACACTCACTACCCTACACAAGTACTGAGCCATAAGCTTACATTTTAATTACCCTTATTTTGGTTTTCATACTTATGTTTCTATTTGCCAGTATTAGTTTCATTTTTTGGAATGTATCTTTGATCGTAGTTATTCTTTTACTTATTTCACTTGTGCATCTGCCATCTGATGTAATCAGGTAACCTAGATATTGCGGGTGGTATTGATTAGGGTCATAAGGGACACTTTTTACGAAAACCACTTTTTTGTTTATCCTTAGTCCCTAGTTTCTCCCGCGCATTTCTAGCTGGGATTCGTTGCTCTAGCCCTATTAAAACTATAGTTCTTAAACATTTTGCATTAGTCGTATAAACGGTATCACATGACCCGCTTTTGATTACAGGCGTAATAGCCAATACGACCCATTGTACAAAAAAAATTAGTTAAATACAGTCGTAAAGGCCTATACGACTGTATTCAATGACATATTTAGCTCTGCTCAAAAACTGAAGATGGACAGTTTTGTGTACCTTAAGTCTATATCGTATTCGAACTTGACCGGTGTGTTGGTGACGAAGATCGCATGACCTAATTATTGTTCAACTAGTTATGAAAGAAAAAAATCTAAAAATAAAACTGTTAGCCTACTTAACAGTGACATCATGACCGAATTTTGCATCTTGGACATTTTAAATGGTTATAGTAGGTTTGATATTACTGAGTACCTATCCTTGCCAAGGTCATCGGCTTCGCAATTTTGGCTGCTGTTCTAAGAAATAAAAATCGGACATTTCGTTCAATGAAGACATTGGGAGTCTCCCTATTCACTCTCCTTGACCTACCTAATGATAGAAGTAGGTCACAAATTAATGCCTTTAAAATTTTCAGATGTCAAATCTGCACCAGTAAGACTCGCCTCGATAAATCATTCTTTAATTATGCTTTTCTTTCACAACTTTTGTACGCAATACATTACCATCGCGATAATTTTGTTTATATCAGTATCAAAGTTGTATCATGTATTGGAACAAACGCACCTTTTTCTGATATGCTTGAGTGATGCACCTTGCAAATCTACAAAAAAAGGTGAGACATTTTTATTCATTGTTTAAAAAGTATTATTTTTATGCGGAGCCATACAATGATTACGAGATAAGCCCGTTATTGCTCAGTACTTTGTAGTAATTTATTTACATTTCATAATCTTAGATTTCTGTACTGGCTATAACTGGCTAACCTAATGTGTTGTGTGTATTAATATTTCAAATCTCGAAAAATAATTTTGATGGAAAAATCAAATTGTGATTGAATGTGATTTCGACACAGCACACTTCTTGAAAAATAATGAACAGTAAAATAAAACAAATAAACGAATAATAATGAGAAGAAGGAGAAAGGGGGTGGAGGAGGAGGAGGACACATTTAGGCTTGTAAGCTTTACATAGGCCTATCATGTGGTTTTTTATCAACAGAATGAATTGTTTCTCAGGGATTACAGATAGCCCAGCATTATATGCAATTTTTTGTTTTGTTTTCTGCTTTTGAATATTCTTACAATTTTTTTAGAAATGCTAACCGTATGAACATGTAAGCCTACTTATTTTGTCCTAGAAACAATGAAAGTGATCGTCTTTTCTGTGTTTGTATCCATTTCAATGTTTATCACAATCAAACAAGCGACATACTTTGTCTACTCGGTGATTTGCTTCCAACCACTCTTTGGTGTCAACCAATATCTCCATTGTTTTTTTTTTTTTTTTTTTTGCCATGATGCTCAGCACCAATATGTACTAAATAAACCTCAACAGGTCTTCTGTACGTGCGACTGTGCATCAAGGCATGCCAGCATTAAATTTAAAGCCTCTGGCCGTCAGTGCATGTTTAATGCCCTGTCTAGAGCAATAGCGAATGAGAAACTTTCAGTTGAAGCCTGGACGTAGAAAACTGGACGTTGATCGCATTCTCAAAGCTGGAGACTGGTTGTGTATGAACTTTGCATACAAGAATCGTTTCAAATCGTGGACGACATGGCAAGACCGGTGTGGGTAGATGGAGTTAACTGCAAAATAAATCTGCAGGAGCCCTTTTTCGGATCTCTGGCCATCAGAGTCAGGTCCTATGCTTTCATCTAGGAGGCCTTAAATGGAGTGCACGAGTACACCATTATTAACTATAGGCTCTTGTACAGCAGGCTACTCGATGTGCCTCTTGAAAAAGAAAGAGAGCTTCTACATATCTGAATATCACTCAAAAGACGAGAAAGGAATACCAGTGCGAAAGGGACAGTTATTAAAACAAAACATACTACCTCATGCTGACGTCGAAATATTCCTGACGGAGTTAGCTAATTCTCTTAAGACAGCGTAGAGAGAGAGATAGCATTAATTTGCGTGAAAAGCAAATAATTATGATAAATGTCTGTGAGTTATTACATTATTTTGGTGGCTTGAAAACAAAGAACACAAAAGTTTGTAAAGATCATGTTTGATTTATCCATCGTTACCAAGTCAAAATACTTTATAGGACGCACAAAGTCTGCTGAGAAAGCAGGCGAATACGAAAGATTCGAGAAATAGCAGCATCCCTCTTAAAACAAAAAAAAATCTATTTCAGTCGCAAGTAGCAAAACTAACACCCACCAATTAAAATTGGAACAAAATATGATGAAAAAGAGTCGTAAGGGACATTACGACTTTATTCAATGACAAAAATTGTCTCCCCAGGGGTCGTAACATCCCATACGTCTATAATCAATGACGAAATTTAGAGCGCCATCAGTCGTAAGTCCTCTACAGCGTAAACTAATTAAAGCACAGTATAACAGCCAACACTACAGCATGCAGCGTGTAAAATTGAATATTATATCAAAGAAACAGAATTTTTCAACAAAAACTGTAGAAATGAGACAGTTTTTTTCTTCTCCTGAACAATTAGCAAAATGTCCCTTACGTCCCTAATCAATACCACCCGCGATATTTGACCTTTCTCACTAGCAAAGAAAATTACAGTTGGAGTTGTCTTCCCTGAAATTGAGATATAGGCCATAGAAACCCTCTTCTTCTTTTTCTTCTTCTTCTTCAACAATAGGGAATATTCTTAAGATTAGATTTATTTTCATTACCTTTAGCACTAATTCGCAATACAAAAAAAAACCGGTCTATCATTATGGAAAGATTCACGCGCAGTGTATTATTTACTACTCAAATTTGTGTACACATATTTATGTTGTTTTATTTTTGAAATGTTTGTTTTTATCTTTTTTTTTACATTTGCTGTTCATGAAAGGCATAGTTTTTCAATCCGGTTATCTTACAGCATTTTCTTTCAACAGTAAATCTCACTCTATCCTATTGAAATCACTCTTTGACTCGTAGGTTTCATTGTTTAGTGTATTATTTTAAATCATTCTGAAATCTAAAAGGGCCGTTTCCTTTCGACTACAGGCGTTTTGTGCATCACTGAGGCCAAAGGCTTGAAACCCTTAAAATAATGACTGTCTCTGCCCAAAAAAAAAAAGGAAATTGCCAACACCTCATATTTGAACTATTGTGGCGGGAACACTGTAAAAGGGTCTTTCTTCTTCTTTTTATTTTTTTAGAGCAGGTGCCAGTGGGATAAATTTTGAACTGCGCAAGTCCAAATATATTTTTTTTTTAATCGTGAACATGAACGAAAAGTTGGCGGTGCTGGGGTTAACATATCTTGTCCTGAATTGTTTTAAAGAGATTTGATACTTATTGATTTGATACCCCCCTACCAGGCCATAAGACTTAACGGTTGACCTGGGCCAGAAAGTTTAGGTTCATCCGAGGACTGAACCTAGCCAGCCAGATATCTTAACATAAATGATGTAACGTTCATCACAATCTACTTCGTATTGCATGACACGTTTGAACTTTAGCAGCACTGTATTGTTAATTTTATGTTGTTGTACTGTGCATTACTGCATTATAGGCCTAGCCGTGCTACTATTAGTTTTCCATAACAAAAAGAGTATCTAGGCAAAATAATGATCTTCACAGAAAACTAGTACTCTGATTCATAGGCGAAATCCACTATTTTTAGACCTTTCCTTTTAATTCTTTAGCCGCCTGGTTTTTATGTATGTATATGTTAGTTTAATGCGGTGTAAACATTTTTGACTGGTGACATCAGGCTTTTGGAGCACCGTTAGACTAAGAAATAGGTTGGTCAGAATAGGCAATGCGGATTATCTTCTACCACATTTTTTTTTAATCTAACATTTGGTTATGCTGGTATTTTTAAGCAAACCATCTCATATTTTTATAAACCCAACTTCACACAGACAAGAAAAAATTATCAGACGCTCTTAGAGGTGATCTATGAAACATCGAATTTTAAGACATGTTGCATGCAGGCTGTGTTTGCAGTGTGCTTTCCATCACGGTCGATCAACGATTTACTTGCTCATTTTCAATGTCTACATGACTTGCAGTACAAGTTCTTTGTGACTAGGGACAAGGCGCCGTATCCAAATGAAATGTAGTATCACCATGCCTGTCAGCCATTTAATTTTGTCCTAAATCTGGAAAAAATAGTTTTACGCTTTGCTGCTTAAAAAAATGCCAAGTCTTTTACATGTAAGAATTGGCCAATGAAACCAAAACTAAAAAAAATACCAGGCACAAACCGAAAGTGTTAGGCCACCATCTCAGTGGGTGCCATGAAATCAAGGTTATGCTTTTGAAATGGCAGGATTGTTGCTATTTCTAACTCTCGGCATTGCCTTCAGTCTCCAGACTCTCACTCTCAGTGTTGCCCTTCATTTCCGAACTGTCCTTTATCTCCAAATTCTCAGCATTGCCCTCTATCCCAAGACTCTCACTCTCAGTATTGCCCTTTATCTTCAGACTTTCAGCATTGCTCACTGTTCCAAGACTCCACTGAGTATTGCCCTTTATCTCCAGACTCTCAGTATTGCCCTTTATCTCAGCAACGCTGCCTATCTCCAAACTCTCAGCATTGCCCTCCATGTCTAGACACTCAGCATTGCCATCTCTAAATTCTCACCAATGCTCTCTATCCCCCGTACAGGGCAATTACTTTCAATATCTTATATCTATAGGTAAAGGAACGTAATAATAATATCGTAAGATTGTGATTGTCATCAGCTTTTACTCAGATCCATGTGAAAACTGTGCCACTGGTAGTGATTTACTTCATTGATTCATGGAGAGCTGTTTGCTGAATTAATAAAAATATAACACGCTGGAAATGTCTTTTTTTTTTTCTTAATTAATCTTTATTTTCGAAAAAAACTAGATTTCATAGACCCATTTCTGTAACCGTATGGTCTTTTCCCCCCTCTCTCTCATCTAAAGCAATGTTGCCGACTACATTGTCAATGCATACATTTTATGTACTTATTTTGATAGCAAGCTTGGCTGTTCTTCACTACTAAATTTCTGAGGTTTTCTTTCCCATTTATTGCGTTGAAAATGGGCCAAAATAAACCACTATGTTTTTAGATTTAATAAAATTCACATTAACTCGTAGTGGTAGGTTTCAAACCATTGAAAAAGCAAGTGTATTATTTCTTAAATTAAAATCATTGCTGTGTTGCCAAGAAGTCGCCTTTAAGAAGATCATCACAACCACTGCTTCTTTCATCGCCTTCATTTCTCAGCATTTCATAAATCCTTATCTTCATCACAATCAAGCATCACTGACAATCATCGTCATTGTCATTATTAGAATCAAGCTAGCTTTTTTTATGGCTTTTTGGCAATAGTAATATGCCATTGTAAAAAGGTTTTGTTATGTTCTCACATTAATTCTGTATGTTTTAAGTGGTACTTTATTTTCAAATACCTTAGTTCTGTTGGGTTTCAAATGAATAGAGATACAGGTTTTTTTTTTTTTTTTTTAAGCAAATCAATTTAAGGCGAATGTAATGCTCTTTTTTATATGAAACATAAAAAAAAAAAAATAATTGATTTTTTCTTCTTCTTTTCAAGCAAATGTAACGTAAAGAAACTATAAGCGTCTCAAGATCTGTACAAATTATTGGAAAATGGCAATTTGAACACGGATAACTGTTGACAAGATTAGGAACTGTATTGAATAAGCTTATTCAATAGTGAAATTGGATACAGAAAATGGTGTATTTTATACCAAGATATTGTGCTGGTCTCAAGAAATATTACCCTATTTAAGAAAAGGCTAGAACAATTGCTTTTAGGAAAAAAATTGAAGGTGACAGAGAAAGAGGATTTTGTGTAAAACAGTATAGCCAGTCCAAAACAAGGTGATCCCAGGCTTTCAGGCCTTCCATCAAGCCAAGGCTCAAACTCATGGAAAGAAGAAGGCAAACAAAGTTTTTCTTTAAATTGCAGGTCTTTAGGTAAGAGAAGTTGAGGTGATGTTAATGAAAAGAGCGAAATGATTGTTTACAATGACAAATTAATAACATGATGATAATGATATTCATCACATTTTCACAAAGCACATTTACAAAGCCAAACCATTTTTTTTTTCAATAAGCTGGCATTTATTTCACATTCCTGGCTACACACAAAATCAACTTTGAATTTGACAGATTTATGTATACAGAATAGTGAGAATTTAAAAAATTGAAAGTACATAAAAATGCCATGCAAAGAATATTCAAAGCGAGAGATATTTGCTTAAATTAAGTAAAAAAAAAATTAGCATCTGAAAGATTTTTGAAAAATCTACACATATATCTATGCTTTATACAAAATCACAGTTCCAATAGAAATACCATCATATGAATGACATCTTCTTTTCCCCCCTCTATTCTAAAACAGAAGCTTTAGCCCTAATGTAATTTTTCCAAAAAAAGAATCAAAACACATAAGAACAAAAGAGGACAATATCTATTTGGAATTAATGGTAATTAATTTAAATACCTGTAACAAAAACGCAGATCAATTATTTAAAATGTGTAAAAATTATTCACGGATTTGCAAGTTTGCCTCCAAAGCACTGCTACAAAAAAAAAACTACAGTTTGTCCTCAAATCTTTCATATATATTTGAGATGGGCTTCTTAAATGCTTTACAAAATGCTAAATGTACTCATTTTTTTTTTTTCTTAAAGTGTTGACATTTATGTGCAGACTGTGACTGAGAATGTCTCACTTACAAGGAGCAAAGCTAAACTAAAAAGAAAACTGTGGTAATTCCAATGTAAAGCAGTTCAAATCTGCCTGCAGTTTAATCTGACCAAAAAAAAAAAACAAAACAAAAAAAACGTGCACTTAAAATTGAGGATCTCACAAATCAAACAACGAACCACCTAGAAGAGCCAAAAAAAAAAAATGAAATAGAAGGAAACCATTGTATAAAAAACTGGCCAGTTGCAATGCATCAAGTATTTCAAGCTTCATGTAAAAAATTGAATACTTTTTATTTAAAGTTAAGAGCTTGAAGGAAAAAAAAAGTTTGCGTCCGATGTTACGTTTGAATTTATGAAACTTCTTGTAATAAATGGAACTGCCATGTTTTAAACAAAATTACAATTTGCAGATATTTTTAGTGCATGCAGTAAAATCCTTAGTTGGTAATAGTAAGGATGATATTTAAGGGGTTACATACAGGGGAAATGCCAAAAAGAACAAAAAAAACCTTAAAACTAACTGCTATACAAATTAACTACGATAAATGGACATTATATTGGATTATTAAAAAAAAAAAAAAAAAAAAAAGAAAGCTTATCACATCAGGAGACTGGGTAGGGTGTTTCAACCAAGTCAATTTGTACCTGCACTGAGTGAATAAAATCCTACTTCTCTTGAACAGTCTAACAATCACCTCTCTAAACCAAACAATTGCAACTCTTCCTCCTTTAGTATCCTGCTCCCTCCCCAAAATTCCCCAGATTAATTGGGATCCGCTTTAGTACGAATGGTTGGCGACGAACAGAGACTCCCCGCCAGCGGCTCCGCTTCCGCCACCCTGGTACTTGCCTACAGCAGCCAGACCATTAGACTGAAATTTCAAATCGTGTGAGATATAGGGATGGGTCAGGAGGAAGGGGAAAAAATGAAGAGTAGTTAAAATACTGAAGTTTTGATTCCAATTATCTTGAAATAAAGTTATAATTTTATTACAAGTAATCATAAAATTTAAAACCTGGAAAAAAAAAAAGAAAAAAAAAACTGCATTTGATATTGTAGTGGAATTATATTATCAGAATTCAAATGAAGTGGTCACTGCAAAACAAAGGCATGTGCATGAAAGTAAATGAATCAAAACAATCAACAAAGACATCACATTTGTCTTTTCATTTCAAGATCCTTTTTGATATTTCAGAATCACATTAAGAAAATCTACCTATTTGTTTTGGACCAGTCCAAGAGAGTCAAAAGTTGCAAACTACGCATCTAATGACTTGCCACATATTGTGAAAACTACATTGGGCCAGACATAAACAGTTTCCTAGGCATCTTAGGAAGCCATTTTCCAATGCTTACACTATCAAACCTTACTTTGAAATCCATGAACATTCAAATTTCAAGAAACTGGACCATTCTGGAATGCTTAGTCTCTTTGAACTATTGAGAAATTGATGCCACTTTTAAAAGAATTCTCAAGTTGCCTACTTGTGCAAAAAAAAGTATTTCTTAAATAACAGAATCAGTTAAAATTCAAGACCTAAGGGGAATGAGAAATCAGAAAAACAGGAAAAAACATTGTGTATGGCATTACGGATGTAAATTTAAGAAATAGAGTTATATCCATTTTTTTTTTAAGAGTCATGATAGCAAAAGAGAAAGAGAAATCCTGATATCTTGAACACATGAAACAAATATATCAGACTGTATTTGTTCCATATCTTCAAGGCCTGTCGCAAGACACAAAGATGCAAAGAACTGTTACTTACACCAGCCCGCTTCAGCAACTCATCCTGGCCAGCTTTGATGTTAGCATCTTGGCCTCCCCATGCCTTCAGCACACTGGCCTGCAGGGCACGTCCATAGGAGAAGGTCAGAGGCCAGGGCTTACGACCTGCGTACTGGTTGATGGCATTCAGATTGATGGTAGCATCCTCCTCAGACTGGCCGCCGGAGAGGAAAGTCACGCCTGAGCAGACAGAAGAAAAAGACCAAATGATGACTTCAATTTTCGGTTTCTTATCTATCAAAATATGCAGCTCACAAGACAATTGGAACCGACACATATGAGTTTTGATAATCAAGATTTCTTTTTGGCTTCCCAACTGAGAGACATAGTATCCTTTGCCAAAATAAGACTGTTTATTAGATTCAATTCACTTCTTTGGAGATCTCATGAATTTTGCTCCCATTCTGTTAGAACTTCTTCATCTAGTAACTGACACAGCATGTCGCTGATTCTTAGTTCAAGAGGCATTCCACTAACTATTGATGTCAACAACAAAGAAGAGCATTTCAACAGAAATTTTTCTAATCTCACCAGCAACAGCAGCGGGCACAGTCCTGTTGAGGGCGGTCACGGTGGCTTTACCAATATCGGCAGACGTGTATTTCTTGGTGCAGGCCTGGCCAGCAGTGACCATGTTGGGCTTCAGGAGAGTGCCTTCCAAGAATACATGATGATCTGCAAGAGCTTTGTATTGGTAAGCCAGAACCTGAAACGTTAATTGATGATCAAAGTTTATGCTATGGTAAAAATCAACAGCAAGTACATTTCTATCAGTTAAAATGTATACTTCATTCAGTTCAATATCTATTTCTATCAGTTAAGATGTATCCATTCATTCAGTTCACTGTCTATTTCTATTAGTTAAAATGTATACATTCATTCAGTTTAATATCTTCATATAAATACATTTTATATCTGAGATACAAAGATACACAATTTTCAAAGAGGTGTGTGCATACAAAAAAAAAAATAAGGGCAAAGTAAAGCCTTACAAAAAAATGAAAAAACTAGGAAGAAAAAATTATAGGAGTACCCACCCAAAATGGTGACCAAGTTGGACACATTAACACCTACACAAATGGAAGATGCATTTGATCTCAGAAATTGAAATGGAGTAGGAAAAGAAAAGCAAAAAGCTCAAAGTTTATCCTAAAAAAAAAAAATATATCAAGTATAATTTTCACAGCTCTTCATACTTTATAAAAATTATTGTCAGGGAGTAATTCTTGGGTGGACTCATCTGATTTTGTGGAGTTAAACCTGCTCACTACATTTGTGATCTCAGGCATGGTGGATTATAGCAAAGTAGATCATGGAGATGGGCTTCAAACTACATTAAATTTCACTGAAAAATTCATTACCACCAAAATATCACTACTAAGATTTCCATTTAGAATTAAAAGCAATATCTGAATCTTAGAGAAATTGAAAGAAACATGTTTACCAAAAGTATCGAGGTGGAAAAAAATGGCGACTACTAGTACTAAAATTGAATGAGCTGTTGGCATAAATCTAATAAATCAGAGATCTCAGAGTTGCATTAAAGGCATTCATATCGATATAACTATCACCACTAACCTCCTCTGTAACTCTCTGGGCCATCTCCAGGTCATGGTCTCCATCAGGCAGCACCTCAGGTTCCACAATAGGCACAAGGCCATTCTGTGTAAATGTAACAAAATATTATTAAATAGCAACTGCACATTCTGAAAAATGTATAAATATTATAAAGGCAAAACGAAACAAAAAAAAAAAAACCTACATATGTTGAGATTTGCAATGAAAGCTGGCAGAGGCAAACATTTTAGGTCCAAAAGACAATAAGATCGAAGGAGGTGTAATAAAGACCCCAGAGGGAGTACTAGAGTCCGCATATTTTGTCTAATTTTTACTTGAAAAAAAAAACTCCAATTATTATTTATTATTATTATTAGAGCCGTCCGCTAGCAGGGTCATCTGATCTTGCAACTTCGGCTGTTTTCCTTATCTCGGCGACGAGGGCATTCCATTTTGGTCGATCTTCTGCTATGAGGCGTAGAGTATCTGAGTTGTAAGTTCCAGTTTTGTGGCGACAAGTTTTTTAAGGTCGTTGTTAAGGGTTTGGGAGAGTCGTTTGAGGTCTACTTCTTGCTCTTTTGTTGTCCGAAAAATAAAATAGCATTGCTTTATTTGCAGGGATGTTTCGGTCTCTCCTTAGTAGGTGCCCAAAAAGTCTCCATCTTGCTTCAAGCACCTGCATAGAGAGGGGAGCCTCTCTGCACTTTTTGTAAAGGGAAGCAAAAAAAAAACTCCAATGACACTTTATAAACAGAAAAATATTTGCAATTGAACCTTTTTATAATATGGAAATTTCTTGACTAAATTCATTGGTGCGTAAAGATTATTGCCTGGGTATGTAGCATTTCATAAGCGTGAAAAAAGGAAAAACATACCAAATAACTATTTCAAGTAGTAACATTCTGATTTGGTGGGACAAAATATCCTCTTAACTTGATGATGCGTAAAGATTATTGTCTGCATATGAACTATTTCATAAGACATGGAAAAAAAAAATAAACATACAAAATCACGATTTAAATGAGCAACATTCTGATTTAGTGGGCCAAGATATCCTAGCTAATACTGTAGTCCAACATCAACTAACACACACATTATTTTCCAACAAAAATAGAGTTTAAAAAATGTGTATCAATAAAAACAGCAGCAAACACTATGCAGGAATATCCAAATGTGTGTTAATTCAAATTATTGGTCTGTAAGCAAGATTTCTAAAATATATCCAATCAGTCCGCAAGCAAGATAATTTCAAAGGGAAAAACTAAAAGAGGAGACCATTTTAAATGAGTATGGAAATAATACCCTCAAAGGACAGGCTTGTCAAAGGACTTGGTAAAATTTTTTTCATATTCTTCCCTCTTTTTTTTTGTGGCCAGCAAAAATTTGGGACCCTCAGACTAGGAGTGCTCCTGGCAGTAAAATCTTATTTGTAACTTTCTTACCTCTTTACCTCTTTTGACATTTCTGTCATCTCTATTTTGGCACAACAACTATTTTCTCAACAACAATTATTAACAAAAGTTTCATAAAAAGAAAAAAGCTCAACACCTAGCAGCCTGGTATATTTGGCAGTGCTGTGTGAATCTTTGACCCGACTGACCTGCTGACAGATACTGGCATATCTAGCCAGGACATTGGCATTCTCAATCATGGCCTGGTGAGATGGGGTATGCTCAGAGATCTTCAACACACACCTCCACTTGGCAAAACCACAGCCGCCTTTCTTGTATTCAGCACAGCGCTCGGCAAGCCCATCAAGACCTACAACAATTTAGAGGCAAAGAGAAAGAAAGAGAATAATGAGAAATAGGTTAGCCTGGAGAACATTTTTTTACTTCCTCCTTAATGTTCACAGCGTAAACTTCAACAGAGATTTAGATATTGCATAATATGCAGCTTTTCAAATAATTTTTTATTAGCATGCTACAAAAGAGATTTTTTTGTGTTTTTTTTTCTAAAGTCAAAAGAGACTCCTTCTACTACAGAATTGTAGCCATAGTGTCACTACAAAAAGGGTTATGCAAGAAAAACTGGCTTTAATTCAATGTATCTTAGAGAGCTTCTATCACAGATCAAAACACTGCAGACCCTTAAATGTTAAGTGTGAACCTTTAGGAAAAAAAGTTTAGAGCTTTGACCACCCACAAAATAGCTTTTTTTTTTTTTACTGTGGCAAAACATATATATGAACATACCTTGAGTGGTGCATTCATTGATAGACCCAGCAAGGGGAACAACACCTTTGTCCACTTTGATGCCTGGTATGATACCTTTATCTTTCAGTATCTGTGAAAGAAGAGTCCAATGTGGATGAGTTACCAATTCTTTTTTATTCTCTCTTCATTCTAATCACAAAGTGTGAGGTTCTATAAATTGTAATCTTGAGACTGAATTTCACAAAAGCAAACGGATTCAAACTGGTTTCAAACAAATAAAAAAAAAAGCTCAATATCTTTGGTTACTCTATTTTGCAGCTTCTCTTTCTTTAGTACACTGTGGATCATTCCGGACTGCTGATTCAATCAAAATGTATATCGATATGAGGATTTTTCTAAGGAGAATGATCATTTTTTTTTTTATTTAAAAATCATGATTATTTTTTCTACTCTATCAACAATCTATATATTTTGTTTAAAGATGCAACGCCTGTAAACTGAACTACTGTTTTGGGCAAATTGCCTGCCCACTGAAAGGTTATAAATTCTAGGGTTTGAAACTCAACTTAACTAGGCCAAATCATAGTTGGCAGGCTTTGAGCATGAGCCTATGACCGAGGAGTCACTTTCAGTGCGAATTTGATAGCCTTGCACAATCAACCACAATCTAAACCTTAGACTACAACTTCAAAAATTAACAACTTTAAAAAATACAGCTGTTCTACAGCAGCATCAAAAACATGTTTGATAATGCTATGAATTGTTACACTCTTATAAAAAAATCGTAAAGGCTTTTATCTGTTAGTGCTTAACATTAAAAAAACAAAAGTCTCAAATATCATAAAACCAAATTTACAATACATCCTTCCATACCTTGACAAAGGGGACACCATCGGTTGTGCTTTGTCTGAAGGTCTCATCAAAGAGGATCACACCGCTGATGTTGTTGGCCATGGATTTGTCTGCAGTAAACAGAAGTTCTCTGTACTTGCGCCTGTTGTCTTCTGTATTCTCAAGGTTGATGTTCTGCAAGCGCTTACCCATGGTGCCTGTATGGAGTGGATGGGAAGAGCTAAAAAATTTATCGTAAGCCCTTAAATTACATTTGTAACTTTTTGTTGCATCTCATGCATCTTAACTCAATAACTCCGAGCGGCCACTCCCAGCGGCCGACGGAACGATACAGATACCAAGCGGCCGCTAACTACATGAAAGAAAAGGGGCAGAGGGAGAAAACTCCGTCCAGATGTGGAAAAAAAATCCGGACACAAAGGGTTAAACTGGTGATATGAATATGAAATTTCATTCTGCAAGCTTTGCAGCAGATAAATTGAGAAATTTTGTTTCTGTGCAAAGAAAATTAAATGTATGAATTTCATTTTTTAAAAAAAAAGCATTAAAAGAAATAACTTTTTTTGTCATTGCATGATGAATTTCTTTTTTGTTGCAAGGGTTATTAAAAAGATACAAATCATGACTGATATTAAAAAACAAAGAACATTTAAAAACATATAGAGCTTCAAACCTATGGAATACTAATTTCTTGATTACAATAGTGACTGGGTCTTATCCATTCCGATAAGGATCCTAATTTGAATTCAACCGATTTTGTCATTCATAATTGGCCACGGGTTTCAATTAATTTATTTTAAATATCATATTGGCATAGAATGGACGTACTCTCCATAATGTTATATAGATCTATGTCCAGACATTCTCTTTATGAAAAGTAATTTAAAAAAGAAAAACAAGTGTCTTTTGGTTCAGTAATGAAAACACTCACCGACAGATTCATCAGCAGCAAGAATTCCTTTTCCTGGAGCCACAATGGCATTGGCAATCTGACGCAACTCATCCTCCTGAGCAGGAGTGAGGTACTGAGCAAAACGACTACCAGACTCTGAGAACAAATAAAAGTTAACAAAATTATTCTAAGAGTCTAACAGAATTGAGAATGACTTACATAAAATTTGCAACCATAAAATTGAAAATAAAAAAGTGTGGCAAATCAAAAAACTTTTACAGAGGGCAAGATTT
>BLXT01005284.1:20378-30587 GCA_019648995.1 Plakobranchus ocellatus
ATTATTATTATTATTATTATTATTATTATTATTATTATTATTATTATTATCATTATTATTATTATTGTTATTGTTATTATTATTGTTATTATCGTCATTATTATTATGGTTGTTATTGTTGGTTGTTGTTGTTGTTATTTTTGTTGTTATTTTTATTATCGGTACATCAACCCACCCTCTTCGCAGGAGTCAAATCATCTTGCCCAATTCGGGCTGCTCTATGTTCTGAGTCAACAGCGACTGTGGCTTTGTGGAGAACGACAACAAGGCTGTGATCATTGTAGCTGTGAACTCCTATCGGAGTTTGGTGGCTGGTGCAGCAAGGTGACAGTGAAGGCCCAGGACCTTGGTAATGAGCTGTCTAGAAAGGAACGACGTGAATTTTCAGCGACCGCCCTGATTCGGCAACTATAGAGGAGCACCGGATCGTGTTGCCGTCTTCAACGCCCGTGCTACAACCCACGTACCCAGTACCCTACGGCAAGAGCAGACGCTGTCGAAGAGATGAATAATTTGGGAAACGCGATTCTACCCTCGCATCCCCGGTCGCCGTGGTAAAGAAGAAAGAAGGCCTCATTGCGTCTACATTGATAACTGGCAGTTGAACAAGCTGATTATGTTTGATCCTCACCCCATGATAACACCTGCCGACGTTTTCCAAAGCATAGAGAAAGATCGGAGTTTTTTAAATGTAGACCTAGACAAAAAAATTCTATCTGATATCTGTCCGCCATGAAGATATGTCACGTTTGTGACAATAGACGGTCATTATAAATTCCTGATGATGCCGTTTGGGATGATAAACTTAAGAGAATCCTTGACCCGCATTGTGAAGATGTTTGGGAGGGAAATGAACCACATAGTAAACTGTGTAGAAGACCTATCGGTCAACACTTCTTCTTGGGACGGTCACGTGAAAACGCCGAGAGAGCTCTTCTGGCAGCTACAGCAGGCGAACTTAACCGTGAGACCCAAAGAGTGCTACTTAGGGCAAGGCTTTGTGTAGAGGACCTATCGGTCAACACTCCTTCCTGGAAGGATCATGCGAAGACTCTAAGAAGGCTCTTCTGGCAATTACGGGTGACAGTAACCGCGAGACCCAAAAAGTGCTGCTTAAGGCAAGAATGAAGAGCTTCCTATGCAATGATTTTGGCGTCTTTTTCTGATTTGGTGCGTTAAGGGCAATTGAACTCGGTTACTTGGGGTCATGTCAGGAGAGAGCTTATCATTCTCTTAAAATGGCAGTGACATCTAGACAGATTCTGCACCCGATATAGGTTCTAGGTTTGTCCTCAGAACCGAAGCATCTGATTGTGACCTCGGTGCTGCTCTCATGAGGAGGAGCCAGGCATCTAATTTCTGTGCCTTAGGCCATTATCAGATTGTCAGATAGAGAGAAAAAAATATTCAATAATAGACACTGAAGCCCAAGCTAATTTTTGAGGAATCAAAAGATTTGTATTGTACCTCTACGGTAAATAGTTACTCTGCAAAGGGATTATGACACTTGTAGTATGTGAAGCGAAGTTTGAAAGTCCGAAGATAATGAGATGCGCTTTCACTTTTCATTTGTTCACTTTTGATATTGAATATAATGGGGGAGGGTGTGATATTTGGTGTGTTTCTGTGAATGCAGTCTAGATCTAGACTCCTAACATTTGATTTTTTTAATCTTGTCATGTACACTTGCAATATTCTGTCATATTCTAGAAAGGCCGCGGTTAGGTCTATTTTAATTTAGCATTGCTATTATTATTATTTTTATCTTTCTATCTTTCTTTAACTATTTGAGATCTAGGGATGTATATGAGATTTTTGAAAGTGCGAGCACAATGTTTACAAGAAGTTGTTCGTTCGTGATCTAGAAACTACATAACTTGTGATGCCACTAGAAACTTCCGGAGGTGTTTACTTATTAGGGTGAGGGTAAATGAAAACATTGTGTCGGTCAATCATTCTAACTATTCTTGTTTACGTAAGACGATAATTTCTAGTTTGCATAATATTGACGTAATTAGCTTGGGTATTACTAATATATTTTGGAAGCTGTAGGCGATGAGTATAACAGCTTTGTTGAGAAAATGTTTAAGAGATCGCTGAGCTGGGAGGTAGACAGTCAATGTAAGTCACTTTGTAGATGTATAGCATCTCTGGCAGAATGGAGTATTTCTATGGTACGGTAGTTGTTCCAAAAGATCTGGAACAGGATACTCTCTCTTTCTCTCTCTGTCTCTCTCTCTCTCTCTTTCTCTCGCTCTCGCCCTCTCTCTCTCCCCCTCCCCATCCCCCCTTTTCTCTCCGATAGAATGGTGTACTTCTAGGTACACTCTCCGTTACAAAGGTATATAACAAAAAAACTGTCACTGTTGGAATAGAGTACTTCATAAGTGCACTAATTGTCACAAAAGATGTGTAGCATCAGATTCTAGCTGATGATGCGGAAAAAAGAAGGAAATAAATTTCCTTCACAATTTTTGAGAATTAAAGAATTGATACGGCTCCCTTAGCTTCCGACCTGGCAAACTGGTATCATTTTTTTTTTTTGTAATCGACAATGATTTGTAATGGAAGGATTGCTTCTCTAAAGATTACTAATATCAGCACATTCGCTGGGATAAACTTTGAAATATTTACTTTACATAAGTTTTCTTTGCTCTTGAAATGTTTTTATGTTTTTACCATCGAGGTCGTCCTCCTGCAATGGTTCGCTATCGCTTTATGCCATTAACTCATCTGATACATTCCTTTAATGCTAGTAAATCGCTTGGGTCTTATTTAGCGCATTATAGCTGCTATTTTACCAAGCCCGTAAACATTAAGTTAGGTATCAAATAATTTTCAAATAATCCGTCGAAAACACATTTTTCCTACGCAATTATAAATCGTCCCCTTAGTATTGTCTTGTTCTAAGTACAAATTTGCCATTAATTGATATTGAGCACCACACAGAAAAGGGGATCGCAAAATATAGTGTGTCGATTAAAACGGTGTCAAACTTTTCAATGTTGTTGCCGTAAAACAAATTTGTAGAATTTTCCAAGTGCATTTTCACCTATCTCTTCAAAATTATAATGTTCTATATCTATGAGGAAAGATATTTGCGAATTAGAAACTTCTGCCAAAAGAAAGAAACTGTACATTGTATAATGTTCTCAGCCATCATAAGCCAATCTCGTTCTAACAATGATTCACGTGACTTTGTGAACAAAATAGCATCATCTGAGCTAAATGAGGATGTTGCCAGCAAGTTTCTTCCCATTGTTGATGCTGAAATATCAAATGCAAATCTCTTACATAAATTTCTTTTTAAATCAAACTTTACCACTGTAGTGTACATTTTGATCTAGCTACTTCAGATCTTTTCTAAAACTGTTTAAATTCAGACAAAGCATTACTGAGATTGTGCAGCTTACAGTGTCAAAGGAATCATCTCACACTTATCTAGAATAAAGTCCGGATTTTGATCTAGATTAATTCTAGTTTAGATTTCAGGTCCATCCAATCAACTTCTCGTGCCATGCAGATTTTGTCCATTTTCATCATCTATGATGCCTTAGTTTCAAGTCTCCAATAGTGCTCTTTAAGGATTTACTCTCAAACTTTTCATGCTATCTAATCTTCACGATTCTACGATAGCATCAGTTGAAAAGATCTAGTTCCAATTTAAGTTTTGTAACTTCATAATAAATTGACCTGTGTTGCAGACAGGTATAGTTGAATCTTGAATACAAGATCACAGGAACTCTTGCTTGTGTGTAAGCAAACTGACAATTTAGTTTATTGTTGCATACTATTTACATTGATAATAGATTTACATCGCATGTACATAGATATACATAATAAGATATATAAGTAATAATAATCGACACACATACCGACTCATTCACTCTTATTTATATATAGAATACAACACCAACATAGAAGGTAACAATATAAAATGCATTAATACATGGCATGATATTATTACATGTAGGAAATAACAAATGATATATATGAAGACCAAACAAAGAGTTACATACCCTGTGGTAGTTATTAAGAAGGCAATAACCAAGCTATTTCCCTTACATAATAACCTGTAAACGTTTTAATACTAATGAGATCCAGAATCAAGATCTAAATCATTCTAATAAAAAAAAAATTGTGCTCTTTGGTCTTCCTTTAGGCCTGGCTCTTTAAGGATTTACTCTCAAACATTTCATGCTATCTAATCTTTAAGATTCTACGCTAAGATCAGTTGAAAAGATCTAGTTCCAATTTATGTTTTGAAAAATCGTAAAAGTTTGACCTGTAAACGTGTTAAGACTAATAAGATCAAGAATCAAGATCTTGATCATCCTAATCTAAGCCCACTTTCTAGGTCTAAGATTTGGATGGATTTTAGATTAAACATTTATCTAAAGCTAGATCTAGATGGGATTGAAATTTTAAATAGAATGATTCATCCGTTTTTGTCTTATTCTCATTACTTGATGTTAAACTCTCTTTGACTTGATCTAGAGTCTAGATTAGGGACTAGATCCATGCCTTGATCTAGATTTAGTGAAACGCAAGGTTATTGTAATATATGTGCTAATGCTAATTTAATAGCTAGTTTCAGTAGACAAAATTACAGACCTTTTTATTTTACATATCCCAATAAATTTATAAATTGAAAAACAAGTATCAATAATTCCAATGTTGTTGTAATCTGAAGCCATAACCATATTTTAGCCAATCAGACTGGGAAATTTATGAGCAAATAGGCCCGTTTTGTGGCAGTAGTTTCTGAAGCAATTGCTGTTTTTTCACACTGGAAGTTTGCCGCTAAACTTCATTATTTAGCTCTATAACATGCATGTTATACCCATTATGAACATTTTTAAAAAATTAGTCCATATGTACGAATCTAACAGCGATGTTGATAACTCAGACCTTGATCCTGATTATAACCCTGAAATTGATGCAAGAGATGAAACATCAGACATTGAAATCCTTGCAGTCATGGACTTTAAGTTGAGTATGATTGAGTATGATTAACACCACACATTGCAAATGCAGTGAATTAAGTAAATCTTTATGTTTACTTTAATTTGCTATATGTTCTTATTTAAATCTTATGATAATACGGTTATGAAAGACTCTATCAATAGGTTATTTGAATTCCACGAATAACAATGTCAGTCTTTTTCAATCTGTATGTAAATGCGATTTTCTAGATCTCTTTTATACATACATAGTTTAAGCATGATTGTTTTTAATGATTTTTTTGTTTGTTTGTAATAATTGTCTTTACAAATGAAATTTGTATCATTGAATAATTTATTAAAACTTTATCTTCACAGTGTTGATTTGAAATATCATATACCAGGTAATTTTTTTCTAATAGGACCTGAACTTCTGAGCCTGTAGCTATAATCGAATCTATATCTAAATGCGATCCCTATTATTTGCACCGTAACTTTAATGATGGAACTGCAGAAGTCACTCCAATACACATAATTTTACCTCTCCATATCACAAAACAAAGTGGTGGAGCGGTTAATGTAGCTGAAGGAGGGTAGGAAGAGGCAGTCCGTTTAGAAATAAAGCTTTATGCATTGTGATTTGAGGAGCTTTTGAGAATTGAATGTGAGCAATTACGAATTCATTGAGCTAAAATCTTCTGTGCTCAATTGGGAGTATGTAGAGAAAATGATTGCCAACATTTTCAAATAAAAAACACTCAGCAGCTTGTATAGGTAATTGAATTAAAACAACACCGATGCTTTACCCAAATGAGTATTTCAGTTTTTGAAACCACAAAAACATATTTTTGTCAAAGTGTTCAATATCTCTTGATTTGAAGGGATGCCTTTTATAAAAGGTAATTACATTTTATAAAAAATGTTCATTGCATCGATTTGTTTCAATAACCATTGTGAGGATGGATCTGCACAGACGCTTTCTATGGAGGGGACTATACCTGTAGATATGGCAGAACAAGGTGATAGAATGATGGAAGAGGATGTAGGGAGGTAATTATGTTTTTGTATATAAACTATAGATTCGATTGGATTTAAAATCAGAAAAAAACCAATAAAAGATGAACTGTTTTAACATTTTTGGAGAAGATTCTTCATCCACCGTGGATAATCGTCAAGCCTTTCAGCAAGAGCATCATGTTGAAATGATGACTAAAGTGCAGAAATTTACAGAAATCGGAAATAAGCAAAACTAAATGTGAAAAAAGTTCTTGCATAGGCAGGAAAGGTCTTGTTTTAGATTGAATAATTTTGTCTTTTTAATCTCTATTTCAGAAGAGTTAGAAAGCGACAGCAGAACCCAGAGAGGTGGCAGTGCAATGTCAACTGGCGTTAGCGCTAAGCGGGACTTGCTTATCTGAGCAGAAATAGGAAAATGATGCCGAAGAGAGAAATAAAGGTAGACAATGGTTATATGAATTGTAGATACAACTGTCACCAGAATGTCACATCTGAAGCTAGAAAGACGATTTTCAGTCACTTTTGGAATCATGATAATGTTGCTAAGTCACATTTTTACAATGTTAATACACAGAAAATTGTTAAAAAAGCCGAGCGTATCAAATCTGATGTCTCACGAAGAAATTATACTTTCGCATATTATCTTCATATTGGAAATGATCCTATTAGTGACTATAAACAGTTCTTTTTAACACCATTAAGTTAGAGAAGAATTTTATTCTTCTACTACCATTTTCAAACTCCCTCTTATATCCCTACCCTTAGAAAGCAAGGACGGCACTGAGGAAGTAATTTCATATGATACGAACGACAGAGTAAAAGAAAACAGGTCCATTCCTGTCGTGAACTCTCACTACTGTCGTACAAACACTTCCTACAAGTATTTGAATCAGAGTTGTTTATCAGTAGAATTTATGATTTGTAAAAAAAATTGTACAAAGAAGAATTATGATACAGCTAAGAAGCATCTCTACTCTCAAATTTTCCTGAATGAATTTAATATAAGTGTCCTCAGCGTAAAAAAGACCTCTGTGAGAAATGTCCGGAGTTTAAAGGAAAAGAAACCGAAAACACACAAGAATATGGATGTCATGAGAAAACTAATATCCATGTTTGGAAAAAGATGGATGCAATGCAAGAAAGAAACTGATATGTCGATGCTAAATGTCCAGTTCTATGCTTCGATATGTAAAATATAATGACCGTGCCAAAGGCTGAAATTTCAACATTTTTTATCTGAGAAATTTCAGTTTACTACATGACTGCATAAATGTCAATCGATAAATCACTATATTTTAGTGTGTGTAATGAGGAATAGTCTGGCAGAACAGGAAATGATTTTGGCAGTGCCCTCTTAACAATTTTAGAAGCTGTTAATTTATCCTATCCAGGTGTAAAGAATATGATCTGTGGTTGGATTCATGTATTCCTCAAAATAGGAACCGCATAAAAAGCACTGCTCTTTTAGATTTCTTGAACAGGCACCCAGAAATTGAAACCATCATTCACAAATTTTCTGAGACTGGTCATGCCTGCATTCAGGAAAAGGACGCCGCTCACAGCAGCATTGATGAAGTGATGAAAAACGAACAGAGTTCTTTAGTCCTTTAAGGATTCTTCGTATGCTGACATCTGTAAGACTTAGCATAGATTCAATATAATTGAATTAAAGGATAAAGACATTTTGAATATTCAGACAGTTGCACCGTTTTATTCCCTTGACAAAGTGCCCTTCACCCAGGTGAACCAACTGATTTACAATTCTCAACAACTTTATTCTATTTCTTACAAATTTTTACACTCAGTCCTAGCATTTCATTCTCTCTTCTTGCTTGGAGATCATTGAGGAAGAAGAAAAGTAATAGGAAAAGTATTTTCATTTTCCCACTATTAAACCACAAGGGGTAAAAAAAAATTCATTCATTAATCACTGCTGAGAAGAAAAAAGATGAGGTCCTACTTCCCTCGGTGTCTAAGAATCTGCTGTTATGGCTTAATAAAAGGCCCTTTGCTTTTTTCTGGGCATAAATAAAACAATACGTTATCAGTTCTTAATTTGAATTTTTTATATTTGCTATGCATTCACCAACGATAGGTCCTTCGTAAGACTGTAAATCGTTTTACCACAGGGCAACAGTGAGATCTTTATTAGGCTGTAAATTGTTTTGCAGCACAAACGGTTACTCGCCAGCTGTTATGTATCATAAGAAACTCGAGGATGCCAAAACTTGAGTGAGGAAAACCTTCATATCTAGTTATTTTTTGTTTTGTTTTTAAGAATTGTATTCTTTTTATTTTTATTTTTCCTCCTGTCCTATCTCTTATAGTCCTTCTCTCGTCTTCTTCTCCTCCTCCTTCTTCTTTTTACCCCAGATACAGCTGATGCAAAAATTATTTTCCCACCTGTTTTAAATATTTATGATCATGGGACGGCAAGATATTAACGCATAACATTTGATCTTGGGAAATGTTTGGAAGAGTGAACATTGAGTAAACAATTTGGTTTAAGGATAATTAAGAAAAGGAGTGAATAATTGTTTTCAAGCTTTTTCATTAAGGTAGGATGTGATGACCCAGAAGAATTGGAATACGTTACAGGAAAATAGAATATTACATTGATTTTAATTATGAAAATGATTCGAACTTCATACATTTTTTCCCTTACTAAAAAATAGAGATCTCAAAAGTTTTAAAAACAAAATGTGATTTTGGCTTGTATAACGCCATTTGTCTAGCACGATGGCATAACTTAGCGTGATGCGAACATGCAATTCCAAAATCATTTTATATTCTGAGCATCAGAACTGCCAGATGGTTTTCATACAGAAATCGCTATTTTTTTGTCTAACGACATGCCTCAATCAAATGAAAAGTGGTATCCTAAAAACAAAAAACAAAAACAAAACTTTCAGATTTTCCTATCAAGCTTAAAAGAACCCGAACCGAGCTGTGCCATTTATATTAGCCCTGTGAGGATGATTACCCTTAGAATCTATCAACACCCGTCTCTCTCTCCGGGATGCATCACTCTTCATCTTTCCTGTCCACCCAGATATTATATTTGTAAGACGCAGAAACACCGATAGCATATCATATAAAAACTGATCACGATATACGTGCACAGATTTTACTACCTCCAGTGCTCTGGAGTGTCTACTTGTCAAGAGATTCTGAAATGTTCTTTCACTGATTTCAACTTTTTCCTGTCTTGAGGCTTGACATTAATATTAAACTCTGCATTTTTAATCGGCATCATGACGAGTGATTCAATTGTGGTAGCTACTCTTTTTGTTCTTTACTGCATTTCATCCTCTCAAGGTAAACAAATACAAACTTTGTTATACTCAAATGGATGCTGAGTCATTTTGCTTATCAGTTACTTTTTAGTTTTTTTTAATACATAAAATATGAAAACTTGAAAACCACTCTCTAAAATGTAATTTTGTAATTTCAGATGGTCAGAAGGGTTTTTTTTTTTTGTTTTATATCTTTGTTTTCACTTTTGGGATTGTCTTCAAAATTGGCTTTCCTTATTTTTATATTCGTATAAATGGGGGCTTGCGGTTTCAGTTATTTTAAGTTACTAAATCTGAAAGGTTTCCGCTCATAACTATAAGCGTCTGACCAAATTGAAGTGCTGATTTAAGTGCCGATTACTGCTTGGATTGGTTTGGTAGATGGATTCTAACTAGACGTATGTGAAAGCCCTGAGATGCGTGTGATTCTAGAGGCCACTAATATTAGCAATTGCTTGACGACGTTGTTAAAAGAACTTTGCTGTTTTTGGAACAACTGGAAACGTGATTACAGACCCACCATGTAGAATACTCATACTCATTCTTAACGTTTTCGCTATGTCTTTAAGCTCAAAGTAAGCATCTATCTTAGATATTGCCATTGTTTTGTGCCCTATTCATAATTAATGAGATATCTTGTTTACAACAACGACCATTTCAAAGTAAAGTATATAATATACCAATAAAATAGCATACTTGAAATAAAATGTTCCTTTTTTGTGTTTAAATTATGATAAACATATCTTGTCCTAAAATGTGAAAAAAAAAAAAAAAAAAAAAGAGAACCAAATGAAATATTAGATTTTATGTGAACCCCGTATTTTTTTTATCGGCAATCATAGTGGGAACTGTTTACTTTGCAAGAAAATGAGTGTAATGATTATCTATCTATCTATCTACCTATCTATCTATCTATCTATCTATCTATCTATCTATCTATCTATCTATCTATC
>BLXT01005284.1:71589-86740 GCA_019648995.1 Plakobranchus ocellatus
TGCTGCTGCTGCTGCTGTTGTTGTTACTGCTGCAAGATTAAGGCTGATACTAAACCTACCACTACTATTACTGTAACTACTACTATTATCATCAGCGTTGCTGCTTTTACTACAGTTGCATATATTAATTACAAGGCCGGATCAAAAATAGAGACGACCAGGGAAAATAGAGGATGTACAGAGAGAAAGAAGCGCAAGAAATAATTATGTTTTAGAAAAACAAAAAATGAAAAAAAAAAAAAAACAAAATCAAAACAAAACACGGAGGATTCCTGAGCTGGGTTGCGCCTTCGATCAGACGTCCGCCTTAAAAGCATCTTAGCCAGGGGCAGTAAATTTTATGATCCACCTAATGGGCCAAGGTTGCCTAGATCTAGACGTCGCATTGAATTTAGTAGATCACAAACGGGATGCTTCGAAAGTTCTTAACAGTCTCTTGAACCCAATGTAATGATTACATACACCATCTGAAAGCTCAATGAGATCGATAAATTAAAGGACAAATTATTGCCGACACAAAGAAAGGGTGGATTATATTATAAGTTAGCTAAATCAAGAATTACTCTCGGACAAAGACGCACGAAAATCACTTTCTATCGCTACATTCGTAAACTTTTCTATAGAAATGAAAGTTCTGTAAATGCAAAGTCTATCTGACATAAAAAAAAAATGTTTGCAATTGCGTCCTAATAATTTTCTATCCAAATGTCTTTTTTAGTTTTAAGAGCATGTGTGGTTGGTTCGTTATAGGCCGCTACTTAGAACTTGAAACTTGAAAAAACCTGCCGCTAAAGCCTTTATGAGTGAATTTTTGTAGCAAAAGAAAAAAAAAAGCTTTTAAGAGCGAAGTCTGTAGCAAAGCTATCGTTACTTCTGTGACAAAATAATCTTATGGATTTCAACATAGTTTTTCTTATCAGTATTTGCAATTTTTCCTTCCATCCTCTTGTCTTTAAGTAGCTTAATTCAGCTTCTGTAGTTTATTGCTTGTCTCACAATTTTTATTTCCATTTCATCCCGTTTTTTTTATCGCTTGTTTGGTGTACTGTGATTTTCAATCAGTACAAACTAATCGATAATCCAAGAGGCATGACTTGGCTCCCCAGTCATCAGTCTCCGAGAGCAGCATTAATTTGTCGCTGGAGTCATCCTCTCTTATGTCTTTCGCATCCGTTCTTGCCAACATCAAGAGACAAGAAATCAATTTTTTCTATTGCGATTTTTCATGGAACGAGCAATTTAGAATAATTCTTTGGTTTTATGGTGATTTGCTTTGCCGTGCTTCCCACTGTGCACACTTTAAAAAAAAAAAGGCATCGTCATTGAATGAAAGCCGACATAATATAAAATGTTAAGAAAGTCGATCGCCAAACATTATTATTATTATTATTATTATTATTATTATTGTTGTTGTTGTTGTTGTTGTTGTTGTTGTTGTTGTTGTTGTTGTTGTTGTTGTTGTTGTTGTTGTTGTCAATAAAATTAATAAATTGTTTTATTCTTATAAATGTATACAAAATTGTCACAAAAAGTTACCCTACCTAGATAGAGTTTTTTCCTTATAATGTGATTATTTTGATATTCTATATTTTTTACTTCCCTCTCCTCATTTGGATTGTTATATTTGCATTAAATTCCACAGGACAGTACGTGTTCTCCGCTAACAGAGGACGGTTTTCGACTTTACCTGATCAGGTCCATCACGCCAACGGGGGTCAAGAACTTGAATGAAGCAAGGCAGTGAAAGAGCTCTTCTACTCTAATATATCTTAATCTAATGGAAAAGAAAATAACTTTATAAAGATATACCTCCAGGCCATGTTAACGTTCAATGTTGAATCTGCTTTCGCACTGTAATTCAATGCCTAGTGGAAATGTTTCTTAATTAGGCTGTAATTCAGTTTCTGGTCTGAACTTCTGTTATTATATGTACGAGTAATTCATTTTCTAGTCGGAACTTCTCTCTTAGGCTTTCTTATCAATTTGCAGTCTGAGCTTCTCTTATGCAGCTGTAATTCTTTGTCTCGTCGGAACTTCTCTTATATTGTTATTCAGTGGTTCGTCGAAAATTCTATTACGCTCTAATTCGGTGCCTAGTCGGAACTTCTCTTATACTGTAATTCAATTTCAAAAGAAAATTTTCGTTAAACTTTCATTTTATGTCTAGTTACAGCTTTTCTTGTACCGTTACTTAATATTCAGTTAGAGTTTTCCTTATACTTTCTCATGTTGCGAATTTCACTGTTTAGTTGAGGTGTTTCTTTGCGAGATAGTTCAATGCCAAGAGCTTTTTACGCGTTTAGTGGGGCTTCACCTCATTTCTAATAACGATCATTAAACATTAAGATCATCTTGTATGTCATGATTTTAGCGCGTATCTATGGTATCTTATTTTTCACTGTCATGTTTTATTTGATGATAAAGCCTAAAGGGCGAAACGTTGTTCCATACTCTGTGTTGTTTAATTTGTTCTTATAAGTTTGAGTTGTGGGGATGAAGTAATGTAATATATATATGTATATATACGAGGGCAGGCTGATAATTAAGTTCCGTTTGCTAATAACTCAGTAGATTTTCGTCACATCGACCTAAAATTTCATACATATACTCTCGAACCATTTTTCTAGGCTTAACTAGAACAACAAGTTTGTGCGACGTCATTTGTACTCATAATGCAGTGACGCACAACATGTGATGGGGTAGCCATGTTTATGAGACAATGGCGACGTACAATGACCTTCTCATCAAATAGCGCTCAGTTATCGAGTTTTTGGCAGCTGAGGGATGTTCTGCTGCAAATATTCATGCAAGAAGAGGCACAGATTTAATTTCAGTAACCTAAAAAGAAAGAAAACCGACCCTGTTTCCTTCGTTTAAAAGTTTCTCTTTCTTCCCTTCCCACTCCTCTTACTACAAATATATAACAAGATGAATAGCGCACCCGGGTATGTTACTAAGTGAAACAAATTGTTGCAGATAAAACATACAATGAGGCATAGGAAATAAGCCCATTTAGTGATCTACAGAAATCGGAGTTTGGGACTCATATGGAATTTATTTCAATTTGTGTGTTGTACGTCGTCTATACATACTGGTCGTTTCTGCATCACTCATGATTTTCGACTACCGACAGGCTGGGTTACTTTGGGTGCATCTTCTTTGCACAAGGGAAATAGGTAGAGGAGTATGGGGAGGAGGACTATTTGATATATTGGATTGAAAAAAAGAAAAGCAATAGCAAAAAGTTATCGACGAGGATGGGATTCGAACCCACGCGGGGAGACCCCAATGGATTAGCAGTCCATCGCCTTAACCACTCGGCCACCTCGTCTTGTTTTCGGAGGAAGCCGTATAATTTATATACTGAATACTTCAATGCTTTGTGTTTTATTTCTTATTTTTAATCTATTTTTCATGTTTACCCTGGGGCTTTCCTTATTTTATGAGGACGTTCATAAAATTTATAACCCCATACTATTTAGATTTAGATTTCTTTTGCGACAAATTCATTTTTCATCGTCATTTCTTTTTTATTCGATGACGATACTTTGTTAACCTAGATTACTTAGAGTAGAGTTGGTCGAACCATTGAACTAAAAATAGTTCAGTGGGTCGAGCACGGGTTGAATACTTAAAAACTAGAACTTCCTAACACAATGTTGCCACGGACGCGTTGTCAGGAAGATTTCTAGCTAAATTTTTGACATCTCACAAGTTCTTGGATCCTTTTACAGATCTAACAAGGGACGGATCTGCTTCTTGTAATAGATTTAAATTTGTACAGAGACAAACAATCCTAGCAATGGCAGATGAAGGTAATTATGTTAAGTTAAATGTAGACCAAGGTCCTTTTTAGACATGTTCATTTTCACTAGATCTAGATCTATGCACTTGAAGTAAATGGTCACTGATGTTTTGCTAGATCCAGGAGCATAACACATTGAAACATTAAGATCTAGCGGCAAAACAGGTTCAAATCAACCAGATGCATTCTTTTCACACTTTTTTGCAACTGAACAAGGGCTATTTGGACCTATTTCTTTTACGTAGGCCGGATTAAAGCATATACCTACATGGCTTATCATGTCTTCTATGCTTTTTCTACTTAAAAAAAAAAAGGCCTATGAAAAATTATCAACCTTTTCTTACCTGTCTACTGCAGTATTGTGACTTTGGTTAATTTTTATGCTCACACCAAACTACCTTCAACTACCAACCACAAGGAAAGGTAGTAAGCAGGTAAACCTAATGATGAAGGTTGAAATAGTGCCACAAAATGAAACAAATCTCCAACACTATTTTCAACACTTAAAAATACTATATTCATTCAAAACACACACAGATAGCCACAATTAACTTTATGTAGCAGTAGCAAGGCAATATAACGTAATTGTATCCTGATTATTGCAGAGAAACACTACTAGAGAGTTTAAAATCAAGAGACCTCTTTCCAATTTTTTGTTCATGCTGAATCCAATACACCACAAACTAATAGTGTGGAAGACATAAATGTTCATTGGCCACTCTTCGTCAGAATGTTTTCAGCACATGTTTTCATTTCTTTCTTTTTGTGAGATGATGGTTGTGTGATACACAATAGTGTGATTTAAGTAACATTATAATTGTTCTTTAGAGACTTCTAGATCATATTGTTGGAAACTTACGAAATCTATCAAACTTTAATGAAGCCAAAGGTAACATTTACTTATTTGCTGTGTAGACTTAAAAGGGGTAAAATTAAAAATTATTCATTGAACAATTACAAAGTATAAATTTTACGGGCAACAGCATGTAAAATGATGTTTTAGAGATATGAAAAAGATCATCAGCTCACCCTTCAAAACAAGTTCAGACAGTTGAATCTTATCTATTTTTTATTTTGTCATTAAAGATTGAACCAATCCTTTTTCCTTGAATATCAGCACAGGAATTGCCATTGTTTTCAGCCATTGGCCCATGACTTTTTTGGTAGTTTGGTGATGGTGATGTTAATGGTGTGTGAGTGGGGAGGGGGAGGCGGGATGGAGGTTGCATTTTGCCATTTCAGTTATTTTCTGCCAGTTTCATGTTCCATCTATGTTAATGTTATCGACTAGTTTTCTTTTATGCATATATATATATATATATACAGATTAAGTTTTTAGGATAAGTATTTCGATCAATAAAATAAATTCAGTTGAAGGTAAAATCACTCGACTTCAATTTATTAAGAACATATTAGTATACAGCTGGCCTAAAGGGGGATTTCTGCTCATGGCAATGCTGTTCTCTGCTCATCAAAAGATGGCTTTGCCTTTTTTTTTAAATTTCAATTTTATGTATTACTAAAAAGAAAAGGAAATACAAAGGTATTACGATTCTGTCTATAGCGTTGAAATTTCAGTCTTTTTATGCTTGACCATTCCCAGCACTGTGACGAGTATGATTCACAAACTAGTTACATGTCTCCTAAGTTTTTCTTCACTGTACCAAAGAGGATCAAACGATCCATATGTATGTGTTTTCTTCAGCTTTAAGTCAAGTGAAGATTGACTTATCCATTTTGAGATTCTTCAATATTAAAGAGACCAAAGATCTAATGAGAGAATCTGCTTTGGTGTATCAACTGTTCAGTCATATCTACTCATCACTTTTGTCTTTAAATAATAACTACAATTTTTTTTTTTTTTTTTAGCCTGTAAATTAATATCGACCCAAGTAATGTTGGCTTGTCTGAGGTCAACTATATGAAAACTATTTTTCCACACCCAAATATCAAGCTGCTTGTGGATATGTTGAACCTTCTTTATGGATTCTTCTTCTTCATCAAAATATTTTCTTTTGCTTTGCTTTTGTTTTTTTCGGGTTTTTCATTTGGTTAACCTTATTTTTTTCTCCTTTTATTGATGCCTCAGTTGCAAGTGTGACATATATACCCATTTCAATTTATCTGTTACATCTTTCAAAGCAAGGTCTTTTATTATTATTCACTTCAGTAGATTTTTAAAAAGTAAAATATGAGCTTTTTAAATTTTCTATCAATAGATGGGGGGACAAATATGGGCCATCATGCCCAATACAGATAGATTTGTGAGAAGTATAAGTAAGCAACAATTAACCTAGTATTATTTTGTCATATTCTGTTGATTTCATTTCTTAAATGCACGCAAGATATTTCAGTCACTCCGCATCCAGCCACATTACTGAAATAAGTTATACAGATATCCTGCCCATAGCAACATTCACATCAAATCTAATTTTTTCCTCCTGTTATGTCAATAAATCATAACCCTCTTATCAAAATGCTGTTCAAAGCAGTAGTATTTCTGTTACATCTTTTCTTCTTCTTGGTGTTCTTGGGACGTTTGGGCGTCACATTTGCAGTCCAGTCACCCTAGAAAATTCAGGTTTCTTGTGGTGCCATACAGCTTTTCTGTGAGTGGATTTGAGCCAGAACAAGTGCCTGAGGGTATCTAAGTTTGGGCAAGTCTGTGAGACATGTTCAGCTGATTGGGGCCCTTGTTTGCACAGGAAAATGGGTGTATCTCCAATCTTTAGCCTAGTGTGCATATGTTTCCATTATATCAACTTTCTTCATCTACTCAGCACTCTTCCATTTACTTTCCTATATAATTCTTTTCTATAGACTTCCCACACTCTACAATTATTTGTTAAACTCTTACCAGAAGAAACAAAAACAAACTTTTCTTTCGGTAGGTTTACATGAGGGCATAAATGAAAATTTAGTACCAGTGGAGAGGAAAGAAGAGGGATGAGGGTAAAACCAACCAGACTAGAAAGCATTTTCCCTTCATTTACTTTGTCTTTTATATCGACATATCTGGTGCACTATATTGTGACTTTTAAAAAGTATTCCTATGTCACATTGCTCCATACCGCCTTGCTTAACACATAATTTAGTCCATTTTACTAAGCATGTTTTCATTATTAGTAGAAACTTACAGTTAAATATATGAAGGTAAAAAATTTACATGATGAAATTAAAGTTACATTATGTTTAGAGACATTTCGAACAATCCTAAACATGATTCCAGCCACTAACCGCAATTAATAAACCTTGCAATGGTGGAAAACTGTATAATGTTACAATATTGAAATTTAGTGCTTAGGTACTGGCTTTTAAACCTGTGTAAAGAAAAAAGAAAGAATATCTAAAAAGAGCAGTAACATTAAAATCTTTTTTCTCCAAAATATTATGATTGACACACGTTCCAATAGGATTGGCTTCTTTTTAGACATATGGGAAAATTAAACCAACTAGATTCTCACTCAGTAGATTTTACTCTAATTCAAACATATATGTAGTACAAAATCTCTTTAAAACTGAATTTCAGCCACACCACGTCCGACAACCAGGAGAGAGCCTGAAGTGCTTTCAGATGCAAGCCTCACTATACTAGCCAATGGAGTTGGAAGGCAAGATCTCAAAGGCTTGGAGCTTGCTATGTTTTTGAATATACCTACCACTACGATTGTCAACTGCATTAATGAAGTCACACACAAATTCTTAACCACAGAGGGCACTGAGAACGAGAGAGCTTCTGTTGCCTTGAAGTGTGTCTTGCTATGGAAGAATATGACCAAAGATACAAAAACAAGAGAGCGAGTGAAGAGCCTAGAAAAGGCACTGAGAGAGATTGGCAAGCCAGATATTGCAGATTCATTTATGGAGAGGCATCAAAACAACATGGAACTGTCGGGTGAAATGTTTTTGTGATTTTGCTATTCATGAGACCTATTTGTACCAATTTCATTCTACTACTAATTTACTTGTATTGGTAGTTGCACATGTACGTCTTTGTAACAGTTTCTGGTCTTTGTAACTCTTGCTGTTTGAAATGTAAATATATTTATTGAAATATGGATCAAAAGATCTGATAAAGAAATACAATTACATAGATATTAAAATTGTCATATAAATACATTTATAGAGCTGGATTGGCTTATTTATTGTAGCAATATGTAAATACAGCTCTGATAAGTAAAATATTGAGAATTGTTTTTTTTTTTACAGTATTGTGAAGGCTTATATTTTGTTGTTTTTTTTTCTTAGAAAACCTGCCAGAATATTCCAGTTATTTGTGATATAAAAATGTTTTAAATTAAATGTGCCTGATTTCTAATTTAAATTATTAATGTATGCTAAGCAACAATTTCAAGCAGGTAAAAAAAAACAAAAAAAACTTACTAACAAAAGCCAACAAATCCTTTTCGACAGATTTGTACAGGTCAAAATGTATTGATGACTACGAACAAACTTTCTACTTTTTCTTAATTTGTTACAAGCAGCAATGGAATGTTTTTTTGAGAGAAGACAAACTGCTGAGGTGATCAGTTGGTACAAAAATATTTACTGAAATGGCTGCTTGTAGAATACTGTATTGTATGACCAGTAATCTGCTCAAAATTTAATCAATTGCTCCTGCAAATATAACTGCTTTACACTTGTCACCTCAAATTAAAACAAAAATGGTTCAAATTCTCCAAAATTGGTGCTTAAATATTAATTACAAGGGATTGTTATTTTTAACAATTTTTATTTGCAGACAGTTGAAAACAGATGATTCGATGTGGACTGGAAGTAGCAATAGATCCAAGTGTGAGATTATTTAGGTGAAAAAGAAAACAAAAAAGGCTTAAGTCCCGGGAATGGTCATTTAAATCATGTTTATCCTGATCTACTTTATCTTCCACTCTACTAACACTATTCTTACATTGTTACCTTTTTTTTTAACCATGATAGAATCATTATTTTAATCTATAAATTATTCCACTTTTTTAAGTTAAACACAATTAAGATAAAAACAAAAAGCTATGTGAATTGGTTTATATTGTACATGTACTCTTAACTCTCAAATGTTTAATCTATTTTCAGTTGCACTTGCTGCAAGAAATAGGAAAAATTGTACATTGTAACTCAATCTCATCATGTAAGCCCATCTTTTATGGTGATTTTTGCTTTTACCTCTATATGAATAGATTGTTTAAAATAAAAATTTTAGGTGTTTCATTTGAACTGTAATTAAGTAAATTGAAATTTACATATCTTTTTTTTTCCCACACAATTAATAGTATTCTTTTTGAGGTGAATAATTTTAATCGTGCCCTGTTGCAGATTGATGTTATACAAACCTTATCTGTGATATTATACAGTTATGTTAACCTAAGTGTAATAATCAAATGATAATTGATATTTCATTTGTAATACAGTAATAGCCATAACCAGACTGATTCTGAAGAGAATAGTAAATGAAATGAGTGTCCTTCCTCTGGCACTTTCTTTGCCACTATGCTCAGCAGTACAAACAAGAGAAGACAAATAGATAACGATTCATAATAGATGACCAAGTCAAGACTTGTCTAAGAAAATAAACTGGAGTCAATTATACAATTATTGAAACGCATTTTGCCTTTGGTTTTTTTAAATTCAAATAAAGTCATTAATGAATTCTAAGAAATATCTTTGCTCTAATATGTGTACCGGTACGTGATAATCAGTTGAAAAACACTTGCTTTCAAAATATTAGCAAGAGAGCCGGAGACACCAGGCAGTTGCATTTTCGCTTCGTTATTTTACATACTAACATCAATAAATTGTCTTCTTTTTTTTTCTTCAAAAAGAAGCTTTCAATATGTCTAAGCAAGCTTCTAGTTTGGAGATTGAGAAAGTGCAGCACATTATATTATTGTATTGATGATTATTAGGGTTCATAAAGGAAGCGTCAATTCGCATCGTAAGAAACAATGTGCATTGCTTTTTCTTTCAAAAATCAATGCGCATTGCTTTTTTTTTTCACTTCGCATTGTAAAAAATGATTAATTGTAATTTATTTTACATTCACATCTTAAAACAGATGTACATTGCTTATTTCTTTTCAATTTGCATGGTACACGCACTGAACAAAGTTAACTTTGCCTTCGAAGTGGGGACAGCAAAATAAAGGACAGTTCAAGATGGGGGGGGGTTGTAAAAAGTTGACAAGGGGAAGGGGGTGGTCTTAAAAAGTTGATGTTAACCATGCTGCTATAATCTATAAATCAAAGAAAACTTAGAAAAACACTGTACATGGTTCCTGAAAGTGGCCTCCAAACGCGACAAAAGATAGATTCGTCATCACAAGCTATCTGGCAACCCTGATGTTACTGTTGTTTTTACAAACTAAAACAAAGAAGATTGCGATGGATGCTTCTGAATGTTATCAAGATTCTTACAAAGCTTTTAAAGCAGCTCATTCTTCTCTAAAAAGTTCTGAAATTCTAGAAATAGCGAATTCTCCATTAACAATTTTAAAGAAAGAAATAAAAGAAGGCACTGTCAATAACTTTAGTGATCAAATGATTGCACTGAAATTGAAAGCTGCTAAGCTCAAATTTGGATCCTTTTTTTTTGATTGACCAAATAAAATGTAAGGGAAAAAGTATTCAAATTTGTTGCTGGGACATTGCTAAAACAGTAATTTGACTTCTCAAAATTGAATAAATATTGCGTATGCACTGAGTACATCATTACACATTACATCCAAGCGGTGAACATATGATGCATAAGAATGTTAAGGTCGATATTAACTGAGTGGGGGAGGGGGGAGGGTTCAATTTTTGCCAAATTTTGGTTGCCGTCAATTGTGAACGGTCCTTGATGATGATAGCCTAAAAATTAGCTTTTCACACGGTGTGGCCAACGTCCAAGCTAGATCTAGATCAAGGTTAAATTTCGGTATTTTTAGATCTATCAAAGATCTAGATCTAATTCTAGATTTAGATACATGCAGTCCTAGTATGGTAGTAGGCACTTAATAAACATTCGATTTTGTTGTCTGCACATGTCTCTCCTCAGTCTCTCTTTTCTTTGCCTGCCTCACAAAACCAAAGTGGCTACACGTGAAATGTTGCCTCATGAAGGGAAACGATGGTGACACTTTTATATTTCTTCTTTTATTTGCGTCTCCCCTTTTTCTGAAGTTTTTTTTTTTTTAGAAGGAAGGTGTTACTACATGATAATTCTTCAAACTCTTTCAAGGCTTTTAAAAAATCTTCATAGCTTTCAAACATGGGTTACCACCTTCATTACTATTCCCTGTGGAATGGTGCTTGGCGGTTGTGTTGTTTTGAGTGAAAATGAAAATGTGAAAGTTACACCATGCAAGACCGATGTTTACAAGGTACTTTGCAAAAAAAGCAAAATGCATTGAATTTTACAATGCAAATTGACACTTTGTTCATTGAATTGAAAATATGAAATCCTACCTTGATATGTGGTGAAATCATTTTATGGGAAACTTTAATTATACTCTTTTTATTTTTAAGACGTTTTACTTTGATTTTGATGAATGATTGACAATCAAAATCAAAAGGAAGATTGGATTTATTCACTCATTTAACGAGACTTAAGAGAAAAATCAACTTTTTGGTACTAAGTCATAAATAAGGAGACTGGATCAAACACACTCATTTTGTCTTTTTAAAAATGAACAGGGACAAAAGCACACAACAATGTTACATTTCATGTGATTCAATATGCCTTTTATTACATATCTTTATCAAGTTGCCAAAATAAAAGGTAAAAGACAATACATCTTACATGTATATATTCTTTAGAATTACCTAAAAAAAATTCCATCAACTTTTGCACTCAAAACATATTTGACTGGAAGATTTTTTTCTTTTTTATCTCAACCTTCATTGGAAAAAACTTTAAGTATGACGATGAGATGGTGTCAAGATCATTTTCTGCAGGTTTGTGAATGCGTTGTTAAGTTTAAACAAAACCCAAAAAACAATAACATTAGGAATAAAATAATAATAAAAAAAAAGGTTAGCATTTAGGGGCATTCTGTACAAATTTATCTCTAATTTAGCAGCCTGAAATAGTGCTTCATATGATATAAGCCTATTCTTATTTTGCAAAATGTCAAAAAGAAATAATTTTTTTTTTTACCGTCTCATTGGGATCTTTTTTGGGGGTAAATTCCCAGTGAAAAAGAAAACATTCCAAAATCCTGTCAAATTTATAATGGCGAAACTTGCAACTATTCAAGCCAATGATCTGCTATATAACAGAATGTCCTGATTGTTTCCTACATTACAAGTTTGTGCATCCTATGATTAGGCTGGGTCTAGAAAGATCAGATTTTTTTTCACAATGTAGACTTAATCTTGATGTGTAAGAGGCAAAAGTTATGCTATGAGTATTTCAATAGAAATGATAACCACCATCTCTTAAAATAAAACCTCTATGTTTAAAATTAAGTGCATGATTAAATTTAGAAAAACTGAAACAAAAACAAATTGGGTATGAACAAGTCTAATTTGGAGAATAAAAAAAATTAAACACCAAGCCTTATATGTAGCCGAACTAGCTCCCCTCCTGTGTTTTAAAAGGCCAGACGAATTGGGTATAAAGCATTAATTAGTTCCAATGCCTATTCACTTCTTTGGTGATCCCAGGAATTTTCACTCCTCTCCAGAGCCTTCGCACAAAACATATTTCAAGGTAATAAAGGTTTAAAACTTCAGTGCCATCATAATCTCTATCATCTTGCTGGTATGAAATGCATTACCTGGTAAAGAAATTAACCTCAAAATCATGAAATGCTGCCAAAAAAAAAGAAGGTGAACAAACAACTTTTGATCACAGGTGGATTATATTTTATGGCGATTGTTATTATGTTTAAGATTTTTAAGCCATCTCTAAAAATGTATTGACTATCAATTTGATGCTACAAGAGCACAAACATCCAAGAAAAAACTGTTTCATATGAAAGGTAAAAAAAGAAGGAGGGGGGGTGGGGGGGGATGTCAGTCCAGAGCTGATGCTGTAAATGCCAGAGCTTTGAGTTGATCCTAGAGAGTGTTGTATCATCATGGATTAAGATTGGGACAATGTTGATTTTTTAAGTTTTAACACAACTCTTTTTCAGGTTTTTTTTTTTAATCCTTTCTTTTTTTTTGTGATTTTGAGGGAAAATGTTTTTGTTGTTGTTGAAATAATCTATTTTACTGAAATTGTGATAAATTCTTATTTGTTTATTTGACCTTTTGCCTACTTTACAGTTACACAAAAGGCGTGAATGCACCAGTTGACCATTTAAATCTAAAACAAAGACCATTAAGATAAATGGATAATAATTAAACTTTTTGGTTTTTAAATGTTCTTACTCCAAACCAAAGTGCACCTATATATAAAAGACTGCTATTTTTCAATTTTTACCACAAGATTATGGTAACATACTGTAGCATTTACAGTCAGGACAAAAATATATTCACATAAATCAAAGTATGAAAGAAGAAACTTACATGATCAACAGAAATGGAAGAATGAATCATGAAATAATGGATAAAAAAGCTGTTGAACTTACACACATTCAAAAGCAAAGACAAAATTGAGGAGGAAATGATCAAACAAAATCTAGTGACACAGTTACAAACTGACATGATTTGCAGCAGGAATAAGTGACACATATGTAAGTAGTTATAATAAGCAAAGCCCATTCACAGGCTTTCTGGTATATTTTCATGACCTTGGATTGTTTTTGTACAATGAATGTGGAAATGGGGCTTGAATGTAAACAATGTTCAGTAAAAAGTTCCTGTCATAGATCCAACTGTCTTCTCAGTGTATTTTGCGTTACATTTAGACCCAAATAACTCTTGTTGAAATATAAAAATATTTCTAAAAGTAAAAACTCTAAAATGTGAAGGTTTATTTATCAGTATGTCCATTATGAGTGGTGAGAGGGCAAAAGGCTAAATCGCCTGCTCAAGTTCATTGTCAACTAGACTCATCATTGCATACACTGTACAAATTCAGGGCAAGACTGAATTAAGCCAGGAAATGGCAAGGTCATTGTTTTCTATTGGCAGTTTAATCTAACTCTGACAATCTCATCAACAATTTTTGTATGTATTAAAAAGAAAATTTAATGCCGTTTCAAACCAGCTAATTTTATAGTTGGTATTTCAATGAAAAAATACTCAAATTTTGTCTTTTTTTTTAAAGTTTAGGTTTATTTTTCACTTATTGTCGCCTGATCAAGTCTAAGACCAGCATTCATTTATAAAATGAGTATCCTGCAACCTGGAACATGTTTTTGGATGGCGCTGTCAATAACACCAATGTAACTATTGTAAGTGTAACACTTTTGTGCCATCAAGAAATTTCAGTTGCTGTGAATTTTGAACGAGTCCCATTTTTCTCTAAGTCTAACATGGTATAAAAAAAAAATTGAAAACTATGGAAAGGGCTTTTGATCAATTTTATTCTGATGTAAATTTTGTCTGAATCTGTGTGAAATTTAGGGTTTTGAGTAACGATCTGAGCTTGCCAGATAGGTTTTAGATGCCTACTTTCAGCTCTTGTGCCCTTTAATTAATTTTAAATCCATTCTCCCATAAGTAACTTCAGAAAAAAAAGCCAAATCACTAATTTAAAAGCCTCTCTGCAGCTTTGAAATGTTTACCATGGGTCTATAATACAATTCTGAGACTACAAACTCTGTACAGATTATAGATCTAGATCTAACAGAAATTCGGTATTGTTTACATTTGTGCCCCATTTTCGCTAAACCATGTAACAGACCAGGTTAAAGTCATTGAAAAAAGACATCATCGCTGGAATTTCCCCCTAACAGCACTCATTCAGGAATTCTCTTGCAGTCTGTCAGTGTTGGATACATGCATTGCCTCTGAGCTATTTGTGGAACTCTCTTAGAGTAGGTACCACAAACTGCCCGCCTAGGGTTGTTGAAAGCAGTGGCAGACACATTTTTTTTTTTTAATCGGCGATCTTTACCCGGTCGCAGTATGATGCATAATGCATGGAATAAAATAAAATTCATATCATCTTTTTCGTTGTCTTCTCATCTTTCAGAATTTGTATATTTTAAGGAGAATAAAAAAATTAGTGATTTAAGAATGAATCGACAAAAAACACTAAGTAATGTGAAACAGCGGCCGCTGGAGAGAAAAATCGGAAAAGTTTTTCTTACAAGAGGCATCCAAACACTTTTCCGTGACACCTCATTTTGCCGTTGCACCAAACATTTTGAACTTCAACTATGTTGCGAGTTTATATCATAATTTGCTGATCTCAGCGTTTTAAGCTTTAAAAAGCCAGACTTATAGTTATATCATTGTAGATTTTGACAAGGTCATC
>BLXT01005284.1:117493-130146 GCA_019648995.1 Plakobranchus ocellatus
CACACACACACACACACTCCCAGGGTCTTATCTCTTAGTTGTTCGTGTTTGAATGTGTGATAAACTTTGATATATCAACATCAGCATGATGATTCAAAACTTCAATCTTTTTCATAAAAACACACCCACACCACACGTGCAGTAGAGAGAGACGAAAACAAATTAAAGTAGAGAGAGAGAGGGAGAGAGAGAGAGAGAGAGAGAGAGAGAGAGAGAAAGAGAGGGAGAGAAAGAGTAGAGGTGGCAGGGAGGTAGAGGAGAGAGAGAGGAGAGGAGGGAGGGAGAGAGAGGAGAGTCAGATCAAGAGAGATTGATAGATATATGTGTATGTATGTATATACACATATAGCTTTGCATATTCAAATTTATATAGAGAAAGAGGGAGGAAGAGAGAGATAGGGAGAAATAGAGGAAGGGTGGAAGGAGAGAGAGGAGAAAGAGACAACATAGATAGATAGATAGATAGATAGATGGATCTGTATATATATGTATAAATATATATATATATATATATATATATATATATATATATATATAGATATATGTATATTTAGAGAGAAAAAGGGAGATAGAGAGAGAGGAAGGGAAGGAGAGATGAAAGAGATAGCTAAAGATAGATAGACAGAGGAATGTAAAAACATATATATTTATCTTTATATAAATATTTAGAGAGAAAGAGAGATAGATAGAGAGATAGAGAGACAGAGAGAGAATGGGAGAGAGAGAGAGAGAGAGAGAGAGAGAGAGAGAGGGAGGGAGGCAGAGGACGAAGAGATAGCTAAAGATAGATAGGTATATATACATATATCTTTATATAAGTATTTAGAAAAAGAGAGAGAGAGACAGAGAGAGAGCGAGGGAGGGACATAGATAGATAGATAGATAGATAGATAGATAGATAGATAGATAGATAGATAGATAGAGATAGAGAGATAGAGAGATAGAGAGATAGAGATAGAGTGAGCGAGAGAGAGAGAGAGAGAGAGAGAGAGAGAGAGAGAGAGAGAGAGAGAGAGAGAGAGAGAGAGAGAGAATATATCAATTTTATCACCCGAATAAATTGAGCTTTCTACAGAACTCTCAGGAACAAACAATGCTTGAAAATTATGACAAAAATTATAAGCAATATCATGTTTTAGCCCCTAAAGAAGAGAACCATATTTCAAATAATACCATTGAGAATGAGGAAGAATATTCACAACTACTTCTTTCATCAAGTATACAAGTATGACTTTAAATACTTTTATTATATTTACGTCAGATCTAACTTTAAAAGGATATTTTTAAGCTCTTATAATTCATTGAAACCTTCAAAAAAAAAAAAAAAAAAAAAAGCAAAAAAGGATAAAAAAAATAAAAATGAAAACAACTTTGCGTGGAAGACAAATTTGTGTACCACCTGGTCTGTTGTAATTTTTTTTCTTTACTGTACAGCTTACATGGATTTTCAAGATAACTTTTAGTTATTCTTACTTATAATCTATTTGAAAAAGTTAGTGCGGAGAAATGAAACATGGTTCATTTGTTTATAGTTTCTTTGATATCGTGGGAAATTGTCTTCTGCGTATCAAGCGAGAAATGTGGAATACGCTAACCGCCAAGCATGTTTCCCGCAAGATAAGGGGAAAGAGGAGGAAAAGGGGCGATGACGGTGTGTGTGTGTGTGTGTGTGTGTAGGGGGGTGTGGGGGTTCGGAGGACACAGATGGCCGGTCTGATTTAAAGCATGACAGTTCAGTCTACCCGATCCCCACCCTTCCCTTTCCCACTCTCTTTTTATCTCAGCCTCAATATTTGCGAAAACAAACAATTAAAAAAAACGAGCAAACAAAAACAATGAATTTTATTAACGTTTTATGCGATGGCTTAGGTGGCGGGCTCAAACTGGCAACAAAAAGATTACTGCAGACTTCAGGACAAATCAAACATTTAATGCTTTCATCTGCGCCAAACCCGTTCTTTTGTTGCCAGGAAATATTGAATGTTCACTGTAAATTTCTCCGTTCACTCTAAATACATGTTATGGCCATGGACCTGGAAAGAAACTAGCAGGTAGACCTGATGTGATATGGCCCTCCACATTCTTACTCTCTTTTCACACAAGTTGAATGAGGAAGGAAAAAAAAAATCAACTCAACATGATTCAGTCGGGAGCACTAGCAGGATGGTACGACACTTTCGCATTTATCTTTCCTGCTCCCAATCTGGATAATTAACATTTTCATCACATGATAGGCTTCAGGGCTATCTGTTTACATGGTACGCGGGTTTTTTCCTCCATTTGTAGACCAGAAAATAGCGGAGAAACATGGGTTTCACGGTTTTTTTTTCTTTTTAGAGGATTTGGGTTTTTTTTTTTGTGGGGGGGGGGTGGAGGAAGGGAGACGGGAATGGGTGAGAGTGTTTTGAAGTTGTGCATAAAATACAGAGAGAGAGAGAGGTTTTGTTGCGAAGAAACTGCTCACGTTTTATTAAATGCGCTTCGTATTGAATGCAGACAAAAATGGAGACCAAAACAGGCTGTAACAGTGATCAAATGAGTGTTTTATTGAGATGAATGTCTGTTTTCTATTTCCTTTGTAAAATTCGTGAGGCCTTTCATTCTTGAGGAAATCAAACTTTAGTAACAGTTGACTTAAAGATATTGCTTCACTATAGCCAAAGTGCAAGTGTTGGCTGGCGATTTGTTTCCTCACAGATTAATCCCCATGACCATGACTCACCGCGGCGGTAAGATTTTTAGATTTTCATATAACCTTTCCATACAATAAACTATTATCTTTTTTTAAACGCAAAAACTATGAAAAAAATAGGGTACTAGGTGAAAATGCAAACAAATCCAATGCCACTGATTTAGGTTTGGGCTTTTGTAAATCAAAAATTATAATAAAATCTCAAAATTTCCGAATGTTTCTATTCTTCTTGTGAGACATTATAATGTTGTTTTTTTTATTGTTGTATAGTATAAAACAAAGTTCAGAACACTGACATACTAAACATCAATAAGGTATGAGAGAAAGATAGTCAATCAAATACAATAAAGAGGGAAAAAGATAGAGAGACAAGTACGCAAAAGATAGATTGACAGACAGACAAAGAGATAGATAGATAGGCAGCAAACAGACATACAAATAGGTAGGTAAATAGATAGATATATAGATTGATAGAGAGACGATTTCTGTAAAAATTTATTCTCTTACTTTGCTGTTAAAAAAGTATAAAAAGGTTTAATGTAAAAAATGGCAAATTATCTAAAACTGTCTGTCACGGAAGATGGAAAATGTGAAGCAGAAATAAAAGAACGAGTATGTAAAAAATGGCAAATTATCTAAAACTGTCTGTGACAGAAGATGGAAAATGTAGCAGAAATAAAAGAACGAATTTATGCAACAAAATCAAGATTTATGAAAATGACGACAATGCCAACATCAAAGGATATCTTAGTTGTCCTCAAACTCCTCCTGATGACATGACATGTTATATTATTCAATACTTTTGTACAGCTGTGAAAAATGGATGGTCAACAAGTGCCTTGAAAGAGAAGAAACAAGCATTTGAAATGTGAATTTTTAAGACGCGCTCATAAAATGAGCTGAGCACAGAAAAGACTAATGGTGACATACATAAACAATTACATGTCAAATTATGCTTGCTGGCTACGCCCCACAGCAAGACACATGAATATTCAAAATGACATACAATTTGGGTATTTATAGAGAAAGAGAGTGAGAGGAAGGCTATGTCTAAAGTGGAAGAATGATATCAAGGCATGTACAAGCAAACTAATGATGGAAAGAATAAGAAAGGCTCCCAACAGAAAAAACAGGGAGGTAAATTTTACGCCAGCTACAAAGAGATGGCACACATGAACGAATTGAATCGCAACGATATTGTTTTGGTGCACTTACCTTCAAGCTGCTTACATCTTCATTCTGTCGTCAGACCTCCATAATTAATAAATTCTCTTCATTTTATTTTTTCGTCTTTTTTGCAACAGTTTTTATTCAATTAGCTCTATTTAATTGTATGACCCAGCGATAAAATATCACGTCTTCTTTACTCGTTCTTGTGTTTTAAAAATTGAAATCACCAGAACTTCCATACTTTCACTCTATGACATTTGACCGTTTGTAAAAACTAGTTTCAATGTTGAGAAAAGAAAATTCAAACCAAGAAGTCTTTTGAAAAGGTCGCTTTAACTTACTACAGAGAGAAAACAAAAACAACAACAACAACAACAACAACAACAACAACAACAACAACAACAACAACAACAACAACAACAACAACACAACAATATCAACAACATCAAATACAACAATAATAATAACAAAAACAAAAGCAAGAAGAACAACAACCTCCGAAAACTCGTTTATTTCTCTTTTATCCCCAGGCGTCTCCCATGCGTGGCCGCTTCGCCTGCAGACTCTTCTGTTTCTCTTCCTATCCTCTTCCTTACCTGTGGCCACCCAGAGGCAAATGACTCATCTTCAGCCATTCTTTTTCTTATGCAATTACCATGGTCAACCACAGAATTTTGGCCTGGACAGTGGTCAAGTAGTCCTGAGTGTCAACATTGAAGGAAATCCGATAGGCTACAAGCCGGACACTTTCTACAATGGTAAGTTGCTAAATTGAGACGATGAAATATAAAAAAAAAAACCAATATATTTTCCTAGGACGCCAAGATTTATCGTACTGATTTCAGCGCAAATTGAGTTCCATAATAATAATATAAAAGTAAATGCACCAAAGAGATGCAATTGTGTTGTTATTATTTCCGGTATGTAAGGGAAATTGCGGAGAAGAGACTGGGTTGATTGAAGATGAAATTCTTCAAAAGATAACATTTGAAATCGAAAAAAAAGTCTGTTGACGTTTTAACATTGCCCAGGTTTATCTTTGTGGGAAACATACACATTTTTATCTATATTATTGCGAATTTCGTCGGCACCACATAAAAATTTGTATATTTAGCATTACAGTTTCGCGCTTAAATCCTTTGCAAAAAGATTTTTCTTCTTCTTCTTCTTCTTTAAAGAATGATAAAACCTTCATTGGCTTATAGGCAAAGTGTACGTTTTAAAAATTCACTTATGGTCTGTTTGTCACTGTGATTGAATAATATACTCTTCCAAACGCTGATTTGCTTTCAGTTAGTATCTCATCCAGTGAGACATTCGATAGTTTGCTGATGACCGGCCTGTACACAGCACCATCATCAATATCAAATTCCAGGTCAAGCAGTGTCACGCAGGGATCTCATGACGTCATGTGCTCTATCATTCACTCCCAGGTCAGCCCTCGACCAATGAAAACGCTCTCTTTCATATGGATGGCTCCACCCACCGGAACCGGTTGTGTGAATTTCCTGTAAGTAAAAAACAAAACAAATAAATAAAAAAGAAAGAAAACAAAAATAAATCTAATTCGCCCTTTTCGTTACGTTTCCAAAACACTTTAGGCCTTTGTTCTCAAAACCATGTGTTGATGATCACAAGACGTTCAGAATCATTTTGAAGAAGACCACTTTATGAAAGCGAAAAACGCTTTTCCAACCACATTTAATAATACTAAGAATAAGATAGCAAAGATGAATATGTGCACTTGTTCTTTGTCATTATTTTTAGAGTTGCTGCTATTCATTGCGTGGAAGATTGTCACAGGAAGCTCTGTTTAAATAAATGGGATTGCTTTACCATATAATTGAATCGTATTTTGTTCAACAGGTGTGATTAATATTTCATTATTTGCACCTCACTACCAAATATAAAATCCTGATCAAAATTAAAGAACTCTAACATAATTCTTGAAAGAATGCTGTTTATGAAGCCAAGAGGCTTAGACATATGATATTTATTAAATTATGAGTGACATTTTGTAAAAATTGAGATGATAGGGTCTCCTGTTTCTTCCAGAGCCACGGCGACTCATGGTCAGCAGCTGCTGTTTAAAGATACAAGTATAGCACAACTATGTGAGCAGGGAGGTGAGGAAAAATAATATATATTGGGATCAGTAGAAGTAGTAAGTATAGCTTAGCTGTATGAGCAGGAAAATGAGTAAAATCATACTAGGATCGGAAGCAGTAACAAGTTTAGCATAGCTATATGAGCAGGGAGGTGAGAAAAAAAATATATATAATAAGAATCGGAAGCAGTGAAAAGTATAATTCGGTTGTACGAGCAGGGAAGTGAGTAAAATCATACTAGGATCGGTAGCAGTATCAATATAGCGCAGCTCTGTGAGCAGGGAGGTGAATAAAATCATCTTAAGATCAAGCAGCAACAAGTTATAGCGCTGTGATGTGAATCATATTAACCTAGTAATAGATTTAGCAGCAAGTAAAACCACGCTGTCTGAGCAAGGAGATGAATAAAATCATACCAGGACTAGAATTGCTAAAAGGTAGCGCTCAGATGGATGAGCAGGGGATGAATTGCATCATACTAGTGAAGCGATAAGTAAGATGTGTAACCGAGACGATGAGCAAAAGATGACTTATATCATACAAGAATTTAATTTTGGTATCACCAGCATGTATAAAGCCCAGGTGTGTGGACAATGATGTCCACTGTATCATTTTAATAATGGGATAAACAACAAGCAAAAACAAGCCTTGTGAGCGGTCATGTTAACTGTATGACACACACACACACACGCACACATACACACAGAGATAGGATTAACAACAATCAAAGTACACCTGGGTAAACCAGACGGTGAATCAAGGAGAGGGTTCAAAAAGTTTTTGGTCTGACTATGAAAGAGTCGTTGTGGGATAAAGAAATTCTGTCAGCCTTCAACAATTCATTTCAAACATACCATTCAAATGTTCAGGTAATTATGCACTAGTAGATCTTCAGTTAGCGCATTCAATAAAGTCTTCCACAAAAATTGTGTGTTTTTCTTTGTTGAGGCTTTGCCATGGATCCTGTGGAGTATTGTTTTGAAAAAAAAAAGGTTTTCCACATGCAAAGAAAATCCTCTTGGGACATTCTAAGGAAATGATCCAAGTTTATGGTGACAATAATGTCCTTGTTGATATACTGTGACATATTGAGTAAGAAAATGAAAATCTGGATTGGTGTCGGTGATGAATGCAGATCGAGAAAAGCGCCTATCACTTAGGTTAGCTGAAGAAACTGGCTCTACAAAACCAATAGATAAAGGTTAAACAGCACTCAACTGAAACTAGAATCATGTAGGTCAATTGAAGTGAATCGCCATGACTGTATTGATATAATATAAATTATTAATACTGGGTGTCTGCCCTCGCCCTCACCAAAAGGGCAAAGGTAACATCGTCAAGTTGTTAGGTCATGTATGGTATTATGAAGATACCATTATAGCTACCCGGAAAACAGATACTACTATCTAGGCTTGCTGATGAAATTGCGATTTGAATCGAGAAAAAAGACATGGAATACTCCGAGCGGGCTTCTCTTACAGCATGAACTCTTCTACGTACAGAGAACAGCAAGGCTTCCAGACAGCTTTGGAATGCTGCCATACCCAGCGCATCCAACAAACTTAGCCCCCTCAGATTTTTTTTTGTTTCTTAATCTAAAAAAAAACAAACAACTCAAAACGCGTCGTTTCCATGACAACGAGGACGCCATTAAAGCTATTTTAGACTGTTTATGGGCTCATTCTGGGTCATTTCTCTCCTGAGCACTATTGAAAGCCAAAGAGAGGAAGCACAAAATTTGTTACCCTGCAGGGTGACCATGTAGATAAATAAAAATATAGGCAGCAAGTTATAAAGTTCTATCTTCATTCCTTCATATATGGACCAAAAACTTCTTGAACCCCTCTCGTAATAATAAAGTAAAATAGGTCTCACGCTTGATACAAGCATCGGGGAATCAGGAGTAGGGTCTTGATTTGTACTTGGCATACGGCAGCATGAGGTATTTGCCATTGCTTTCCTCGCTGCCTTTACTTTCGCCTGGTCTTAAGAGACCTAGCTACCCATTTAGTGTTGGATGGACACAGGGGAGCGATGAAAATTGACTGGGCGCAGACTGGGTTGGGCAGTTGGCTACCAGGTGAGAGTCCAAGATTCGTATCCCAGTCTGTGTCCTCTAGTAATAATATAATAAAATAAGAGGCCGACCAGCTTTACTGTGTAAGAGCGGCAGGGATGTGAGTTATATATTGCTGACAATCAGCAAGGGTCAGTTGTGTTAGTATGAAAAATTAATGAGTAACAGATTTATATTACATGATATAAGAATATTCCTCAGTTAATATTCTGAACCACTTCACAGAAATAATTCTCTGTCGCCAACTGGAAATAAGCTATATAAGACTATATGTGACCCAACGACTGCAGTTAGAGAGGATATAATATGGTCAGTTGCTGTCACTCGAAGCCGTATACGGCAGCTATAAATCAAGGGCACAGGAAAAACAGCCTTGAAGGCGACGGCTGTGACTAAATGCATGGAAAACCAAAACTAAGAATAAATAGAATAGTGGGTGATGAATGACGATTTCATTTTACCATAACATTTTAATAGCGCACATACTGGATGAAATGCACTTCTTCTCTTTCCTCTCTTCCCTCCTCCCTTCACTTCTGTAGCGGCCAGTCCGACCATTCTACACCCTGAACTTGCCGAGGTCAACACAGACAGTGTCCTCATCCGAGACGATTTTGACTCTGATCCAGACTTCAATCCAAATTTATGGTGAGAGCCTTCTTTTAGCAATTTTTTCGTCTATTTTCTCTTTTTCAAAACAATATTTTCATATCAAGAGACCTAGTGCCATCATGTCTCTTCAGATGTAAATATTGTTTTTAAAAATGAATAATAAAAAAAAAAGAAAAAAAAAGAAACATGTAGAAAGCGATTTTAGAAAGAATAAATGCGTTATACTACTATGCATTAAAAGTATTTTAAGACGAGCAAGAGAGCAAAATTGAAACAAAAATTCATTTAGTGATTATCATAAAAGGCGAAAGTAAAAAGATATACATAACACTTTTCTGCAGAGAAGCTGTTAGGTGCTTAGGAAATTAAAGCCAATAATATTATATAGAATCTCAGGGGAATCCCAGCTGAGGAGTAAGTTACATATTATATGATGATCGCCAATATCTGCCTTTAAAGCAAACACCTGACAAAGAAGAGTAAAGAAAAAAAAGTGTAAAATATAGATATGAATCAGTTGAATTGGACCCTGAATGTCGTTTGAATATTGCAATCTGTTTCTTTGAACGACATAGGTCGACAGTACAAGGAGGTCGAGTGGGAGATGATTGTGGCCATCCTGTAAGTGGAAACTCTGCCATATTCTGTGACAGTGTCGGGACTAGAAAAATGGTTAGTATCATGTGCATAATATTCTACAGACAATTCTTTCACCCCGAGAAGTTTAGATTTTTAAATCTCAACAGTGACCGGATGATCATGTCCATAACAATAACAGTAGTAGCATGATGATAGATTTAAGTGAATCATGTTCATAGAACTGTGACAGTATCGGGACCAGATTAATGATCAATATCCCTTAGAATAAATATATTGTAATCAGGGCCGGATCAAGAACTTCACAAAAGAGGGTTTCCATGGAGGGTTTGGGGGTCCTCTCCAATGGGGATATGGGTCCAATGTTCCCGTTGAGGCCCCTGAAGCTGAAGAATTTTTGCAATTTGAGAGTGAAATTTGATCTGTCTTGGCACTAAAAGAATCAACAAAATTGAGTGACATTCAAAGGTAATTTTGGTTTCAAAGGGTCCATCCACAATGAATATAACTTTTGCAGGAAAGGGCTTCATGCGAGACGCCTCCGAATACTTTCCTTAAGCCGACAAAAATAAATTTGTTGGTGTTGAAGATAGTGTCCTATGTTGATTCTGACTTTATGAATTGCCATGTAGTGCTATGACCTGAGCTAAAACCGGGCTAGCTTCTGCAATCATCTTTCTGTATTGGTTTCAGTCAATTGAAACTTGCTCTCAACACGAATTTGGTGGGATGACTAATAAGACAGTTTCAGGATCAGATAAATGGTCAGTGTCGTTTACATAAGATCATGACAGCGTGAGCATTGGCGAAACCACTAGCATAATTCAACTATCAATTTGACGGTGTCAGGATCAGTCGGTATCATATACATAGATGTAGAAGTAGCAGAACTGTAGACATGATCAATATGTTGTTCATGGAAAACCGCCGTGTTTAGGTCGGAGAAATGCTCAGTAGCATGTACATAGATCCGCCAAAGAAATGGTCAGTATCATGTATATCGAGCTGTCAAAGAAATGTTCAGCATTATGTATACAGAACTGCCAAGGAAATGGTAGATACCATTTACCTAGAGCTGCCTCTGTGATTTTCATTGTCGATAAAGTCAATAATAATTTTTTTTTACTGTTGTATCAAGAATAGATCAAAGTAAGTTAAAAGACAATCATTATTATAACTGCTGCCTTTAGGACAGCTTTTATCCTACAAGTTATAATCTTCAATATCTTCTTTCTCGTGTAAAAACAAAAGGGAATATTTCAAGTAGTCATTGCCAAAAACATTGAGAATGACGCCTGTATATCTGTTATTAGAATATAATTTTTCAAGGCTTCTGACAGCGTTTGAGTAAAGAAAAAAAGAATAAACAGCGATCGATGCAAGCTGATTTATCTGCTTCAGATCATGATCATTATGATAACCGCAGCAAAATATGGAAGAGCAAAGACTCCTGCAAGTTCTACGGTAGTTGCGCATTAATGTAAGCATTCAGTCTAATATTATATTATATGCAGTTTTACAAACAAATGAAAAGTTTAGGAAAGAACACTTGTCAAAAAGAAATATTGGATAAGTGTCTCCTTCTTTCTGGTTTTCCCCGAAACATTTTCAAGAAACTGGCTAAATATTATATCGCTGCGTTGCGGGAGTAACAGAGGAGGGTGAGGATTGGGTTTGGGAAATGGGGGGAACAAAGATATATTACACACCTTTCAACTCTTAAGTATGTTATGTAATTTTAAAGTTTGTCAAATAAACACTTTAAAACAAATTTAAAGAATTTTTATCTATCTATCTATCTATCTATCTATCTATCTATCTATCTATCTATCTATCTATCTATCTATCTACATAATTGTAATTGTGATGTCACCACAAAGTGAAGCGTTTTGCCACAGGAATAAGTCAAATTTAGATAGATATAGTTGTCGTAACCCTTACAGTTTAGCAACCTGATTCTCACACAGCCTTTGGCAGAACATTGAAATCGTTGCCACTGCTTGAAATCTGTGGTGTTGGTACATTAGGAAGCATAAAATAGTTTTTCATGTCTGCAAAATGTTTCGTTTTGTTCTGACGATGGATGGCTTTTCATGTGCCGATTTTACCGATTTGTTTCCAATGTGATTTCTAGGGGCCGTAACATAATATCATTCTGGTTATTAGTCATATAGAAGGTTCGAAAGAGGGCAATGACAATAGTCTTGAAATAGCATAAATATTACAAGGATGTTGAAGACGCAGTAAACGGTGACTGTTTTGAAAAATTAAATCTATATTTAATTTTTGCGTATGTACAACTTTTTTTGCTTCAAAGTATATCTTTTTGTAATCCAAAAAAATAAATAAATGCACAAACATGTTTTTTTTTCCAACGCAGGTGAGCGCACCACTAAATCTTACGTCTGCGCATATGCTACAGTTTTTCCTTGGTGAGTCTAACAAATCTACTTAGAAAAAAAAAATCAACAAAACAGGTATTAAAGTTTGGTCCTAAGAGATTTGGCCTCTGATTTGAGGGACAGAATAATGAAAGTCAGAGTGTAATTTAAAGAATTAGAGAAAAAGAATTGATAATATTTTTGTGATATGCGAGAAAAGGAGATAAGAGTAATGTTTACAATTAAAAAAAAAAACGAAGTTGTTTCATATGAAAGACTTAGACTATTAGTTATTGATTCAAGGAGGATAGATTGCTTGTGAGATGAGAGAAAAAGAACAGAAGGTTTGGGTGTGGTTTGTAGGTTGAGTGAACAAAAGGTTTGATCGTGGTTAGCGGGAGCAGAGCACAAAAGTTTAGGTTGGGGTTTGTGTATGAGCAAACAGAGGGTTTGGGTGTGGATGTAAGATGAGAAAACAAAATGTTTGGGTGTGGTTCTTAGGATGAGAGAAAAGAAGGTTTGGGTGTGATTTATTGGATGATGGAAGAGAAGGTTCGGGTGTGGGTTGTAAGATAAGAGAAGAGACGTTTTGGATATGGTTTGCAGGACAAGAGAGCAAAAAGTTTGGGTCTCATTTGAAAAATGAAAGAAAATAGGGTTTGGGTGTGGTTTGTTCGACGAGAGAAGACAAGATTTAAGTGTGGTTTGTAATATGAGACGAAGAGTAGGGAATGGTTTGTGGCACACGCAGAAAAGAAGGGAATGGTTTGTGGTTGAGAGAGCAGGAGGTTTGGTTGTAGTTTGTGAGATAAGAGAACAGAAGATTTTCTTGTGTTTATTAGAATGAGATTGTAGTGTATAAAATTAAGAACGTGGGGTATGTTTTGTGATATTAGAGAAAAGAAGCTTGGAGTGTGGTTTTTAATGATCTTATAAATGCGTTTTGTAATCATTTAGAAATAAAAAGGTCATAATCTTTATTCCATGAATTTTTTTTCCTAAGTGTGCAATATTTT
>BLXT01005284.1:146335-159972 GCA_019648995.1 Plakobranchus ocellatus
TACTACTACTACTACTACTACTACTACTACTACTACTACTACTACTACTACTACTACTACTACTACCACTACTGCTGCTGCTGTTGCTGCTACCTTTACGACTATTTCTATTTATAATAACAGTAAGCAATGGTCAAGTGACAATGCAGATTCTCAAAGTAAGTTAATATTTTTCCTATCATTTTCCATGATTTAGCAAAATATTACGAAAAGGTGAAAATTGACTGTATTATAATCAAGATTCATGCATTTTTCGTACCAGTTGTCATGACGGGTTTTCTGGAGAGAGCTGCACCCCTCAAAATAAACTAGATTCTTCCATTCATGCTGATTTTGGCCACAGATATGATCCAAAAATGGATTTTACCATTAGAGGAGGGGAGGTAATTCACGCTGATGAAGGGTGTGGCATTATTCTTGCAGGAGAAAGCCTTCTTTTTGACAAGGTAATCCAAATCTGTATCAAGCATTTTTCAAACGACTGCCTAAAATTTCCCATAAGAAAATAATAGGTTACGTTCTACTTTCAAATGCAGTCATTTTGATTCTATTAAATTCTTTTTTATTCATGAAAGCAAACGAAGAAACAAACAAGCAAACAAACAAAAAAGCCTATCAAAATAAACAAAAAATCTCTTTTTACAGCAAACGCTCAAAGATTAAGTTCTGTGTCGAATAAGATGAGAAATAAATTGTGTATTAAGCTCTATAAAATAGGACAGAAAATTGGCCCGAAAAACCCGATACTTGGAAAATTTCTACAATATCAGGGTTTCTAGTAATTTTATATTTTGAAAGTTGTAGTAACGGCAACGAAACCTTCTCAAAACTACCTTAATTTGATTGATTCCATCACAATAGCGCCATAAGGTATCCATCAGGACAACTAAACTTCGGATGGGTGCTGTTTACACCGGGTTATTTTGCTGCCTTCCGACGCAATAACGCCATGTGCTATTACATTTATTGGTGTGAGGTTCAGGAAGTCATCTTAGGAACGACAAAGCACTGGCTTTAACCAAATGAAGTTTTCAAATATATGAACATGTATATCTTGTTCAGCAAACATTATAAAGTCTCTGATGCTTTATGCGCGTCCCACGGTCCTCTTCATTANNNNCCCCCCCCCCCCCCTTTTCTTAAAAAAAAAAAAGAAAAAAGGATCACACACACACACACACGTACAAACTGATGCACATTTAAGCTCATATAAAAAAGTTAAATCGCACAGAAAATGGCATTCACGAAAGAGTGGTTAATTGTAAATGTAATATTTTCAATACTACATAAAACAAAATTAATATTTTTTTTTTTTTTTTTTTTTTGTAATTTTTATTTCGTACGGTTCGTCCAATGATTTGTAATCTAAGCTATTTGAGCCTGGTCGTGCTAAAGACTTTCGAAAATAAAACAAAAAGAATACTTCATAAGCTGTCTTCTTCTTGTCTTAGGATGGTGCGCGGGAACTACTCACTAAAGACATGAACACGGAGCTGGTAGATTTTCTACAGTTCTGGATACAAATTGGCGGTGAAAGCAGCGGCAGCGACCGAGGCGGTGGTAATGTTATTGCAGGGGATGGCGCGAGATGCTCGGGAGCTGACCGCCGCAGTGAGTCTATCCTGGTCAGATACTCTAATGATGGTGGCATCCGTTGGACATTATTGGCCGATCTTCACCACAAGAAGTACCGAACACCGTCGTAAGTGGAGAGCTATACGGAAAAAACAAATTCAGATGCAGTAGGATTATAAGTAAACTACACAATCAGATATTGATAGGTAGGTGAAGTAACAAACAGAAGATACAGATATAAATAGCATGTAAAGACATCAATAGAACATGGAAAGCAGATGAATTAATGGATGGATGAACGGAAGGATTACGAGGCAAAGATATTGAAGATAAAACATTAGAAAATAAACGTCTCTCAAAAGTTTAAAAGAAAGCTTTAACTTCTCACGAAGTTCTAGAATTGCCCTGTAAGTAAATGATTATGGAATATTTTCAGTTCATTCTTTTATCATTTGAGAATGCCATGTCTGTGAAACTAACTGCTCTCGAGTGCATTGTCTAGTCATTTGTTATTGCACAAACCGAACAATTTGTTTATCAGTAAGCTTGTTTTATTCATAGAAAACTGAAAAGCCCACTTTTATAGATCTAGATTTTTTTTTCTAGAACTTGATTTTTGTTGAAACGTTTAAGAGCTCAGGCTGTCAACAACGTTCATGGAAGGTATAAACTTTGTTTTTTCTATCTATTTCCACTTGGAACCAAAATAACTGAAAGATTGCAGACAAATGTATGTCAATGTTATGTTTTTTCTTTTATTTTGAGGTTTGTACACCTTCCATTACCGGAAAAAGCTAAGTCAAAACACACTCGCTTTCAATTGTGGCAACCGGAACATTCTGGTCAAGGTACTGACCACTGGGCAGTGGATGAAATCATGTTTGGCAACTACAGTAAACTGCATACTTTGGAGGATGATTTCAATGTAAGTTTAGGGCAGATAGATCTTTTGTTACAAGAATACTTTGTACACGTATTCTTTGCACTCTGTACTGTCAAGTGTATTGAAGCATACCTTAGAAAAACAAATATCGTAAAGCTTATTATAATTGAGATGTGATGATGTGAACGTTACTCTTCAAATAAATAATATGAGTGACAAGAAAATAGATGTTAATTACACTGAAGAAACGTTTACTTATTCTCAGCTGTCATTTTACATGGACAGCAAAGCCTGTTCAGTACAATTGAAATATCAATCAATAATTTGAACGTCACATGGAAAGCAGTTATGTTCCTATGTATCCTGGGGATTGAAATGCTTTAGAAAGTTGTTTGACTGAAGCGGTAAGAGATAGGTGACAATGCCATCTCACAACAACTTTCATGACATCTTGTAGAAGATCAACGTAGGTGGTACTGGGCCAGATAGAGATGCAGGGGATAGTGGTCTAGATGGAGTTTTTCGGTGATACTCTTAGATGATTTTAGTTAAGATGCAGATATAGGTGATTATGACAAACTATCTGTAAATTGAGTCAAGATCTATAGTCAGAGCGACTGATCTTTTGATTTAGCCTTGGGTGTTTGTAACGTTTAATCAAATTATATATCTGCCTCGGCCAAGCCTACGTTAACTTAACAATGCTATTATTATTTTTAGTTTTGTTTACCTCTTTAAATTTTAGGATTTCTAAAAATTCCGAAAACATTGTTTACAGGAAGTTGTTAGATTCTAACTTAGAGACAAGATAAGCTTGGGATGCCACTAGGAATTTCTGGAGTTGTTTACTTATTAAAGAGGGGCTAAGTGAGAATGTTAATTGAATTGATCAATATTTTTAGCCAACCCTGTTTATATGCTACTTTAATTTCTAGTCTTTTTAAGCCTAAATTCTTTGCATAATATTGTCTTGCTTACTTGCTTAGCCTGGGTATTACATAACTAGTATTTTCTAGAATTCTGGAAGATGAATGCGGTGTGGGTAGAAGGATAGTTGAACAAATTTTTAAAAGCTCGCTGAGAGACAGCCTGTAGATGTTAGGGAACTTGTAGATTGATAAGATCTTGGAGAGTTATGTTGCTGTTTTGAAATCGTTTATCATTTCATAAAAAATTGTCCAAATTACTTCTCATTCTATTTCTAAAAGCACTTGTCACAAGCGGTGTTCAGCTAGAGCTATAACTGAATAACACAAAGCCATTCGTATCAGTGTAGCTAGTCCAGATAGAGATGAAAATAATTCTGATCTAGATAGAGATGTAGCTGCTAATTGTCTAGATAAAGATTAAAGCAATACTAGTCCAGATTGAGATTTAGGTGATACTGGACTAGATAGAGATATAGGTGATGTGGGTCTGACAGGGACGTAGGTGATACCAGATAGAGATGAAAGTTTTAATAGATAGAAATGTATGTGATACTTATCTGGGTAGAGTTATAGTTGATACTGGCCAAGTATGAGATGTAACTTACACTGATCTAGATATAGACGTAGGTGGTAATGGATAGAGCTCCAAGTGAAACTGGTCTAGATAGATATGTATATGCTAGTGGTCTGTATAGAGATGAAAGTAATACTTGTCGAGACAGAGGTAAACTTGATACTGGTCTAGATAGAGATGAAAGTGAAGTGTAATTTTTCTAGATAGAGGTGTAGCTTATACTGGTTTGGGTGAGATTAGGTGAGCTGGTCTTGATAGAGATCTCACTTGTAACTGGTCTGGATTAAGATGTAGGTGATACTGGTCTAGAGTGAGTTGTAGGTGATACTGGTCTAGAATGAGTTGTAGGTGATACTGCTCCACATAGAGATGGAGGTGAACTGGTCTGGATAAAGTTGAAGTTGATAGTGGTCCAACAAGAGATGTAAGTAATACTGGTTTTAGTATATGTTTAGGTGATATGTCAACATGAAGATGTAGCTGATTCCGGCCTAGAAAGAGATGAAGGTGATATTTGTTCAAATAGAGATGTAAGTGATACTGATCTAGATAGAGATGTAAGTGATACGTGATACTGTTTCAAACAGAGATATTGGTGATGCTGGTCTAGACAGAGTTGTAGGTAATACTGGATAGAGATTTCGGTGATACTGGTCTGGATAGAGATTTGGGATTTACTGGTCCAGATAGGGATGTAAGTCATACTGGTCCAGATATAGATGTAGCTCATGCAAAGTTAGATAAAGATGTGAGATATACAAGTCCAGATAACGATGGGAGATGGCATATGTTGGTCCAGATAGAGATGAAGGTGATACTGTTCTACAAAGAGATGTAGGTGGTACTGGTCCAGAGCTGCCGTAGCAAATTAAAGAGCAGTATCATCCATAGACTTAATACTGCTGTTCAGTTTGTTACGGCAGAGACAGAGATGTGAGATATATAAATCCAGAAAGAGATGTAGGTGATACTGATCCAGATCTGCCGTAGCAAATTAAAGAGCAGTATCGCCCATACACTTAACTCTGATGATACTGCTATTTAATTTGTTACGGCAGATACAGAGATGTGGGGTATATAGGTCCAGATAGAGATGTAGATGATACTAGTCTAGATAGAGATGAAGGTGATACTGATCCAGATAGAGATGTGGAATATATTGGCACAGATAGAGATGTAGGTGATGCTGGTCTAGACAGAGTTGTAGGTAATAGTGGATAGAGATTTCGATGATACTGGTCTAGATAGAGATTTGGGATATACTGGTCCAGATAGAAATGCAGGTGATACTGTCCCAGATATAGATGTAGTTCATGCAAAGTTCGATAGAGATGTGGGATCTACTAGTTCAGATAAAGATGGGGAAAGAGATATACTGGTCCAGAGAGAAATGTAGGTGATACTGATCAAGATCTGCCGCAGCAAATTAAAGAGCAGTATCGTCCATACACTTAACTCTGATGATAATGCTGCTTAATTTGTTACGGGAGATACAGAGATGTGGGGTATATAGGTCCAGATAGAGATGTAGATGATACTAGTCTAGATAGAGATGAAGGTGATACTGGTCCAGATGGAGATGTAGAATGAATTGATCCAGATAGAGATGTAAGCGATATTGCTCTAGATACAGATGTAGGTGCCACTGGTCCAGACAGAGATGTGGGATATATTGGTCAAAATAGAGATTTAGTTGATACTGCTCCAGATGGAGTTGTGAGATATATTGATCCAGGTAGAGATGTAAGTGATACTGGTCTAGATAGTAATGTAGGTGATACTCCTTTTTTGAATGTGTTTAGCAAGTGGTCAAAAGGCTAAAAGTTATTTCGGAGTTAACATTCATGTTTAGGCTTATATTTTAAATTAACTTTTATTGAATGATCGCACTAAACTTGAGGTTTGCTCACTGTGATTTCTTACCAATGGATTTTTGCCCGTGAGCTGTGATCATGGGATGGATTCTGAGAGTGAGGGCAAAATTACAATAATGACACAATATGATGACGATATCATTTTCATTAAATTAAATAAATGATTATAATTCTTAACAAAATCTCATGTAACTTTCATCATTTGGTATCTTTTTTAAGGTTATTCAGCTAGTGGCAGGAAGAAAAAGAGACTGATCACGATCGTATTTCATAATTGGTATCTCTATAATCAAAGATGTTACTATCTCTAGAATTGGACAACTGTTCATGGTCTGTAAACTATGGTTTTCAGGCTTGTATCTAAGATTTACTATCGCTTCTACTCGCACACACGCAAAATAGATACAGCCTAACTGTCAAAATAGTCTGGCAATTTTCTGTCTCCCTGAGTTCAGACATACCTGGACCCTATCCAATCTGGTCAATGGCGCGTCATCACAGATGGTGCGACTGGTAAATACTGCGGCCGCCTACAGCCCTCCCTAGTCATGTCCAACCAAGTAAACCGTAAATTGATCATCTCAAAGGATGTCCAACTGAAGCCGGGGAATGTTTTACAGTTTGAGGTGAGCTTTATTTGTTTACAGATTGAGACGGAAATGTATAGAAAGGAGAGAAGATGGGATAAGGAGTGAGAGACAAAAACAGAGAGAGAAGGGGGAAAAAGGAGGCAAAAGAGAGAGTGACAGAGCTAGTGATAGAGAGAGACAGATAGATAGATTGATAGATAGATAGATAGATAGATAGATAGATAGATAGATAGATAGATAGATAGATAGATAGATAGATAGAGAGAGAGAGAGAGATAGAGAGAGAGAGAGAAAGAGAGAGACGGAGAAAGAAAGACGAGGTTGAAAAGGAGAGAGTGAGGTTAGGATATTTATAAATATATCGAAAGACAAAGTATTATACTTAATGAATTACAGTGTCCTGAATCATATTAATTTTGCTGTTATAAGCCAAAGAATATGTCAAAAAATCCTCTTCAATTAATGTGAGGCAATATTGGCACTTTGAAATTCGTATACAGATAAAGAAAAAAATTAAAGTTATTCGATAACTGTGTGTGGAAACTTTAACTTTTTATTTAAGTTTCGAGGATCTAGATTAAAACTAAGCTGTACCAGGACAACAATCGTTAACATTTGTTGACGTAGTTAAGCCAGTTGTTAGGAAGATGGTGTCATCGGTTCTACTGTGCTCAAATCAATTTTAAAGAAAATAAAATTCCAACCATTCATGAAAAGGCTTTCCTCTATTTCAAACAACTTCTCTCTCTCTCTCCCCCCCCTCCCCCCATTCCTTTCTCTCTCTTTCTCTCTCTCTCCCCTTTCTCTCTCTCTCTCTCTTTGCTTCTCTCTTTGCTTCTCTCTGTGTTTCTCCTGATGTGTACAGATAAACGTGGACTGTGGCAAGCTGTATCGTTGGAACCACCCTGTAATTCTTCAGTACAGTCATGATAACGGCCATACCTGGTCTTTAGTTGAAGACCCGTGTTATATGGATCAAGAATGTGATGGCAAGCTGACTGAGGGCAGCATCTACTACACAGGTACTCACGGACAATGGACACTTGTGGTCATCCCAATCTCAGACAAGATAGCTATGCAGTAAGTTAATCTGAAGCTTAAGCATCATTTTTGAAATATTCAATCCTTTTGTGCCATTCGAAAGTTTTAGGGAACTCATTACTTTCGTAGCTCTCAATCCTTCATAGAACTCAATATTTCTTTAGCACTTAAAGTTTTTATAACACTGAATACTTTTACACAATCAAGATCTCTCTAGGTTTCATTAAATTTTTATCACTCAATATTTATATAGTTTTCAGTGCTTCCTAGCATGCAATACTTTATAGCACTTAATAGACTTGTAGTTCTTCAACACTTTTTTAATACCCTTTATAACACTCAATACTTTTATAGCACTCACTGCCTTTCTGACACTAAGTACGTTTGAGCACGCAATACTTTTGTAGCACTCATGGGGCATTTCAAATCAATTGTCTAAAGGCTGATACAGTTTCATTTTCCTACGAAGACTCCTGCATGGGCAGATCGAAGACTTCTTGAACTCTCCTCATATACGCCACTAGGTGTAATCTTATTCCTTTACTTTCTCATCCTGTCAATGTATATCTGCAGCCCAGCCATCTTCCAGTGGTGGCAGCAGGGCGGAGTGGACCACAGCTTTAGCCTGGACAATGTCTACATTGGTCCCCAATGTCCTCACAATTGCAATAGGAGGGGAGTGTGTAGCCATGGTGTGTGTCATTGCTTAGATGTGCAGGAAGATGGCGCCGAAGGTAAGAAAGCTCGGAGGATCAAGACAGCGGACAGTTAATCGATAACGATTAAGATGATGAACATATTGATACTGGTGAAGGTTTTCCTTTGGTGAAAATGATTTTTATTATTGCTGATGCTTATTCTTTTTGAAGATGATGATCATGATGTAGCTGCGAATGATGACTGTTTTGTTGTCATTGTTGTTGTTGTTGTTGAAATAATGATAATGATGATGATGATGATGATGATGATGCTGGTGATGATGATGATGAGGATAATGTTGCCAATGTATGATCATAATCGGAAATTAAATTCTTATGCACGTTAGATGTGTCACATTGCCTTAAGATTTTGAGATGTGATGAAAAGCAAGGATTACTGGAATTTTTTCGCTAAAATGTAAGATCTCGCTAAGACTATGTTATTGGCCTTGTTTTTGTGTAGCAACAGCAAGTAACAGTCAAACTCCAAACATTAACTATACATGATAAGGTGCAATTCGTAAGCTATTCATTCATCCTCCAATATATTTATGAAAAGGAATCGACAGCATAAAAAGAAAAAAAAAACCGAAAAGAATGAACTTCAGAATACCAAATAATGAAATGATATAGATTTTTTAGAAGACCTTTGGCTTAAGATCTTGGATGAACTGCAAACTAGAGATGAATCTACATCATGCACCCTACTTACTATTCAAGATTAAGCCCAAGTGCATCTAATACGCAGGATGTTGGAAGGGTTATGTCTATAGCCAGTCCACAACAAGGTGATCTCAGGCTTTCAGGATGTCTGACTATGACTATCTCATTATTCTTGCCGCGTTCAGTAAGTGGGCCTGACTGCGCGCCGTCTGGAGTGACGCCACAGGGAATGCTGGACAGGTTCGACAACCAGAACATGCCTCTCATGGAGTTTTGGCAGCACATTAGGTCAGGACACCTGGGCAGAGGCTGTGGTGTTGTTGATTTAGGCGACTCACTTTACTTTGGGGGGGATGGAACCAGGGAAGCACAGACCTGGCAGCTCAACACAACAGAGAAAAGGTTTTGTTGCACGTTCTTTTTCCTTCTGTACTTTAAACTCTATTTGGAGATTCACACTTGATACCCTCTAAATGATGTCAATTTGTCACTCAGTAATTTGTTCATAGGTGACCTTTGTCAATTTCATCACTTGCACCAATCGAGAATGCTATAATTATAGAAATTAGAAAGGGTAATCAGAGTTGAGTTAAGTTACGCTAAGCTCTGCCATAAACTTAAAAAAAAATAGGTTCTCTTTCCTTTAGAATGTATTCATGGACATAAGAAAGTATGCTAAAATTCTTGACTTTCTTTTATAACAGCTTAAAAAAAAACATTAGAAAATGTAAAATATAATTAATTTTTTCTTAATAAAATAAGCTTTCGACATCGAGACATATTTCAACCTGTCACGTCAGTCGTGCAATTCCATCAATAAAATCTTTTTGCTAAGAACCTACTGTCCCCCGCCTTTGCCTCTCACCCACTCACTCTCCCCAGAATTCTAGAGGTCAGTATCAAAATTGGTGCAGATCGTTTCTCGGCCACTTGTAGACCGGCCAGCTCCAGGGAGGAGGCAGTTATCATTGACTTCTCACGCGATAACGGCATCTCCTGGTCTGTGCTAAGAGTGGTCCAGCCCAGTTTTGAAGACGTGAAATCCGCAACAATTCTAGTAAACCTTCCACTTGAGGCCAAATCAGACAGGACCATCTTTCGCTTCTGGCAGCCGCTGGGCCTAGGAGGTAGACTTTCAAATCAATTACGGATGAAAGAGGTCTATTCGTTTTTCAAAAATATGTAATTCCTTTTTTTTTCACCGTAATGAGTAAATTGAGATCGAAAAATCAAGTGTTACAAGTTTTTCTCATATAAAATCCCGATCAATTTGAAAGTAAAACCTAAACAAAAAGAACAGCTGAAGTGCTGCGTTTATGTCACTAATCTTTAGCTACTTGCAAAAGCTCAATGACTTATCCCTTTTTTCAACTCGTGATGAAATTTAAATGTACATAATTGAATCCAATTCGCTAATACTATTCATCAGCTAAGATGTAAAACTTAAAACCGCAACAAATTTAAGAGACTTAACCAAAGGAAAACTACTGGCTACAACTCTATTGATTCTGAAGACATCCAAGTTTTATCACACGGGCCTTATCACGGACCTTTCTTTTGTGCGCAGGCATGCCAAGGGCCGAGTGGGCGATAGACAGTGTTCTTGTAGGCGTCAACGAGACAAGCAGACCTGGATTTGAGGACAAATTTGCAGGTTTGTTATCCATGAACGACGAAACTGACAGAAGAAAGTCTAATGAAAACGAAAAGAGAAAAGTTTTCCATTCTGTGTTTCTTTTTTGACATTTCCGTTGAAAAATTTTCTGTGCGCTTAAAATCATTATGGTCTCGATGAGGAAATATGTACCTCACATAGAAACAGAAGTAGATCTTTTGTGTGATAAATACAAAACTGGTCTTATAATCTGCAAGATGTCTGACTGGCCACCTTCCTACGTCTCTACTGCTTGTAATCGATAACGTATTAAAAAACTTGAAACTAACTGGACACATAATTTATCTACCAAACATTACTATTTCTACCTCTCCTTGCCTCACACAATCACCCCCACCCTGTCCCCCTTTCCCGTCCCCCATCCCTCACCGAATATTTCCTATCTCCAGAAATGATGCCTAGTAGATACAACTGGTTCCTGGCGGACGCGGCGTCAAACCGTGAAACTTGTGGCTCTCCAGATAGCGCTCTCGAGTTCAGCCACAAGGATGGTTGGTTCGAAGATGTGCATGCATGAATTTAAAATTCTGTTATGGGTCGGGTGTTGCATATACCTTTTCAGACAAAAAATTAATTACAAATTGTTTTATCTCTTCTCTTAAAAGCTTAAAAAACCTTTAAAGTTCTTATTTTGGTGTAAAAGCAATATTTCTGTATCTAGCTTTCAACAGGATAAAACTCACAGAATGCAATTGTTGAAAAGCAACATGTGTTTCTATGAAGGGTCTCAAAACATTATCTTTGCAATATATAACATTCATTGGCAAGACCTGTTAAGAAATTTGCATAGCGCTCGTAATGAGATAATGAGACTCAAACCCTCTGAGAGTTTAGTGTAAGACTAATATTATTACTATTATTATTATTATTATTATTATTATTATTATTATTATTATTATTATTATTATTATAAAAAACCAGAAAAACAATTGTATTATGCTCAAGCATTGGAACGACAAAAAAAAAAAAAAAGAAAAAAGAAAAACCAGTACAGTATGATATAGGTTTTAAAACGAAACCGTATATTAGTGCATAAGAGTATAAAACTGCTCGTGGTAGAGTACAGCTGATCATACAACTTCAATGCATAGAACACTTGAACTTTTTTGACTTTATATTTAGTCTAAAAATATGAATCTCTTATTGGCATGCTTTGGATCGTGTTGTGTAGCTTTGATGAAAAACCCAAGATCTCTCAAACTGCCCCTTTATCTCTAGGCTACCACATAGCAGAGACCTGGGACTATCAGGTAACGCCCACTACATTCCTACAGTTTGATCTGGCTTTGAACTGTGGCGCGCTGACCCATGAACTCTATGATATCGCCCTGGAGTATTCGATAGATCATGGCCAGAAATGGTTTCCTGTGCTCAGTGCATGCACGCCACCAAATTACGAGTGTGCAGGCTACCACCTGAGCTCTGCCTATCCTTCGGCTTATTACGGCAACTGGACACGGGTCACTGTGGCCCTTCCTGAGGGCACTGTGTGAGGCATTCAATCACCTTATCCTCTATTATATTCTGGTGCACTTGGTTTGTCACACGTTGAGAAAAACAAATTCTTCAAGTTTGAAGAAAGCACTTTACCAAGAAATTAGTCGTTAACAAATATTTTTTGTCAACCTTTCGCTTCTCAGCCTTAGAGATCAGCGAAAAATACAACAACAAAAGCCACCACATTAATACTGCCAACAAAAACAACATCAACACACCACCACCACCAACAACAACAACAAGGACAGCAATAGCAATAATACCCAACTAACCAAAGTCAACAAAAATGCTCAGCACTTACTTATTTGCTCAGAAAAAGTGTTAACTTGCGCATCTTCTTCGCTTCAACCGATTGGAGATGAACACTCTCCTCTTTCACGTGAGCCAGGCCTGCTTGTTTTACAAGAACACTGTTATCACCCACTTAAAATTGGTATCTTAAAGAAAAATTAAATGTATATGGTAATGCCTAAATAGCCATTAGTACTTGTCTAGCTCTCCTGATACAATCTTCAAACGTTTGAAATAATGTCAATTACCATTAACTATTGTCGACCAACAAAATTTTAAAAAATCAGAATTTTCCATCTGTGGAAATTTAATTAAGGAAAACAAGTCAAAGCTCACATTTTGCAATTTGAGAAAAAAAAAAAAAAGAAAAAGAAAAAAAAAACCTGGAATTATTTTTTTTTACATAAAAGGCCACTATTAAAATCACGATGTCAACAACAAAAACAATAATTTTAAGTGATGATTGTTAAAAAATCGAAACATTAATTCACTTTAAGCTACTCAAGACAAACTGAGGAAGAGCCACTCAAGGATTTATGCTTTCATTGAATAGATAACTCTGGTATATAATTCTGCAGGATTACAATTGAAATATTTTGACTTGTACATCTCTGTGGTCCTGGCAGATCCCCAAAGACTCGTTTCCGATGGCGGCGATCTGGTATTAAAGAGCCCACTCCAATCTGGGCCATCGACAATGTTTACCTGGGGTCCGATTGTCCTTGGCTGTGCTCTGGTCACGGCGTGTGCGACCAAGGCAAATGTCTGTGAGTAGAATATCTTCAGTCGAATGCCGATGAATCACTTTAGTGCATTTTAAACATGAGACATCATGTAACTAACCTCTCAGCTTTGTAGAGAATAAAACTGGATGGAATAAATGTGAAGTCTGGGGAAAGATCGAAATTTTCCAAAAAGTACTATGAAAAAGGAATACAGTAATTCAGTTTTTTAAATCCAAGAATAAGATTGTTCACATCTGGCTTCTTATAATTCTGAGTTTTCAAGATAAAAAATCATTTTATGCATTATGCTCAAATGTGCATTTGCATGTTCTGAGAGATGTGGTATTCTGTTTGATCCATCTTTACATAATAAAGCTAAACACTAAAACCCTTTATCACTTATGCACTAAGATTTGCAATGCTTTACAATATAGCTGTAGGCTGTTTCTGTTATATAGATAACTTTTCAGACGTTAAAAGGCACTAAAATAATACTGGACTAGTAAAACCAGCCCTCATTTTGGCAAGAGAGACTCAAACTTCTTAGTATTTAAAAAAAACATTATTTATGTTCATATTCTTGTTTTTTTTTTTGTTTTTTTTTTGGGGGGGGGGGGGGGGG
>BLXT01005284.1:185541-195635 GCA_019648995.1 Plakobranchus ocellatus
AGCATAATTTGAAATTCACATTTTAATTGGTAAAAATAAAACATATTGCAATGCTCCTTTATACAGCAAACTATTGCGCCTTAATAAACTGTTGAGCATTATATCAACTGTGATTATATAGCGATTATCTTCTCCCTGTAAATGTAAAGAGCACTTTTCTTTCATTTAAAACAAAACAAACAAGAAAGGATTGAGAAGAAAAAATGCGGTTTTTTTTATATCGTCACGACCATTGTTTCTAAAAAAAATGATAACTCAGAATCCTGGTGAAACAATGCAAATGAATTTTCCCTGAGATTTGCAAGCATTCAAGCTCGAGCCTACCACGGGTGTCCTGGTCTGGAGAGGGTTTGAAAGCCTGAGATCAACTGCTTTGGACATGTTTTATGCACAAAGCTGATACCGTAACCCAAAATTATGGACATTTTCTGAAATAAAAGTGCTCCAATTCAGGGAGAAGGTTTGAGCCGTTGTCATTATTTTCATTCTGAATACGTTTACTAGGGTTAATTTCTCACCCAAGGAAATCTCTTTTCTTCATGATTGTTGATCTTTAGTTGTAAATGGTAATAAGTATGGGTACAGCGAAACGACAGATCTATGTCTGACGTTTCGAAAGTTTTTGCAAACAATTTTCAATTTGATCGTATTAACATGAATTTTACTCCAAAAGCAATTGATTGAGGCAATGTTCCCTTTGAGGTCAAATACCATCACTGGCACCACTGCTTTTTCCCTCCCAGTGGTACCAGGTTTCGGTGGCAACAAAAACCAAATGGGATGCCAGAGAAACAGGATTGGGCTATTAGCGACATCTACATTGGGTGGGCGTGTCCACATCACTGTAATGGGCGGGGCCAATGTATCATGCAGTCATGTCGCTGTGATGACGGATTTAAAGGGTACGCCTGTGAGATTGCGACTTCTGGAATGGTCAAGGTATTTAAACATCAAGGATTTACTGGCATTTGACGGCATGCAGTATAAAATTTATCTCAGTGTTTTATGTCTTTGTGCCATTCACAGTCATCTCGTTGATCATAAGCGTCATTGAATCCCTGTATATTCCATCCTCACGTTGAGATGGTGTGCACTTACGATTTCAACTCACTTTGATTCTTGCGCCAAATGCCAAAGAGGTTCTGATTTTTTGTAACGCATCGCGGTTGTATTAGAATAATAAACAATTATACCACAACTAGTACTGGTAATCGCATGCATTGCATTACCATCCGTTCATTTCCTTCTGCTGCTATAAATCCTTTTTTGATAAAGAATGCAGCTCTTTATCAGAGAGGATCTAATTCACCGTGAAGGCTTTACAACCTTGTAAATTCACCTTGTTCTTCAAGATATTTTTTTTTAATTTTCCAAAGTAAAAAAAAACCTTTAAACGATAGGTTAATTATGCTTAATATTAATTACTTGAGACAGTTTTCCTACGAACTGAGTCTAGATCAAGACTTGGAACGGCTAGTATTCTGACTTGTTTTTGTTTGCTTGTAATAATTGGTCAGATTTTGAGGGGCCTATGTTAGAACTATTTCAGTTTAATAGTATTATTATTGTTTTAGCTTTGTTTACCTTTTTACACCAACGGATTTCTAGAAGGTTCTTCAAACATTGTTTGAAGGTCAATATTTTTAGCCAACCTAGATTGCACAAGTTGGTCATTTTAGATTTTCCTGGCATGGGTCTTCGTGAAATATTGACCAAATAAGTCTGCGTATTGCATAACTAACATGTCGTAGAAATTGTAGGCTGTGTAAAAAATACGCTGTTAGATTGTTGTGGAGCTTGCAGAAATCGCTGAGAGATAAACTTCTGATTTTAGAGAACTCTTGTAGGTCTAAATAATAGTTGTGAAAATTAAATTGCTATTCCTAGATTGATACTGATTCAAATTAATAAACCTTTGGTTCAATATTCGGCAAGGCTTGGAGTGGTTTATGTTCTTTAATTTATTTGCAAAAACTCATTGTCAAAGGCAATGTTCAACTAGTTCTGTAACAAAACAACACTAAGCCATTCGTGACACTTATGCACGCAATTAAAAGCTGTACATCCTTTACGCATGTGTGTTTGCAATGCGCCTTTTATTTTATCGAAAACTCCACTAGTTTTAATTTATTACCTAGTATTATTGTACATTTTTTTTCAAACGAATTATCACATCTAGGATCAAGAAAAAGATACCTTTGACCATTTGAATGAGCTTGATCCTTCTACGTGGCCCTGGGCACAGGGTGGCCAAGTCCAGTGGCCTCACTGTGGAACAGTGGTCAGTGACAAAGCATTGGTGATGAATGGACCTGGAGCCAGAGAAGTGGACATGGCATCAATGGACCTGAGGGATGCTAGGTAATAGTTCGTCAAGTTTTATTTTCTTTAGAAATAAATCATTCCTTTATTGCCAGGGAAAACACTTCAATAGAAGATAAGAAAGCGTGGTAGATGGGTAGCTTTTGTTGTAATCTTAATTACATTGTTTGGACTGTTGTTGGTGGTTTTTTTCTTCATATTTTCGCCCGTTTCATATCTGGATTGCTATGAAAAGCATGGTTGTATTCATAAACCTTCAATTGCTAGATAAATGCATTTCAGACTACTTTAAAATCTTTTAATAGATTAACATCAGCAACCTAAAGGTGTCACCACATAGTGTAGAAGAATTGCCATCCGTTCGAAATAAACAGCAGACATTCAAGAGGTTATTCCATCTATCTGTGTCCATCCAACAAAATAGAAACATGTATCAGTCCATATGGCCAAATTACTTGAAAAACATTGTTTGGAGCAAAATCGGACTGTCAAAGGCCAAAGATTGGCCCCTCGAATGAAACTGAAAAATAAAACGAGCTAAATCTAAGCGCTGCGCAGCCCAAAGGTCACAAAGCCATTGTCTGATAGTGAAGTTACTGATACTTCTTAACTACCAAACAAAATGGATCTGCCAAATGTTTTGGCCATTTTTTCCAAGACAAAGAGTCCACAATAAAACAAATAATTTATCGAACATGCCAAAAAAATAACAATTTTTGAGGCATTCAATGAATATAATTTATCTTTTCAGTTCGAAACCATCTTAGAAGAAGAAATTAAACAAATAAAAATCATTAAAGCCTCTCCACTTAAGCCATGTAGCTTACATCCCATTTCTACAGCATGAGAACAAAGAACACATGACAGATTGGTTACCATCACCACAACCATTATTAATAAGTAACCCCAGACAGGAATAGTACAAGTCTCCTTTTAAACATGCTTTGGGTATTAAAAGCATCTTGATTGACAACAGGTGAGATTTAAAATTTATAGACCCGACTCTAACTCCCCCTTTATCCAAAGTGCTAGTGATTTTTTTTTGGCTCATTTGAAGATTGATTTTTATGAACAACAACCCGAAAGAAAGCGACCAATCAGCTCAACGCCAGTTTCAAAACATAGAGAATGCTCTAAAAGCCCAAAATGGTCTTTGGTGTAAAGCCTTTCTTGTTGACCATTTCCTGAAAATTTTTGTTTCCTCCTTCATTATTATAAAGATAGCACTACTGAACTCTCTTTTTATAAAGCTTCCTACTAAGATAAAAAAATAAACTGCTTCCAAAAACATGATACTAGAATTATTTTACAGAAGCAAAAACTGAGCATGTTGCACCCATGGTCTTCAACCTTCACTGGCTTCTTGTCGAGAATTTTCTATCAAATTGTCATGTGTGCCAAAAATATATGAACAATAGGGTCCCATCCTACTTGCAAGAAATAATTAGCCTCTACGAACCATCATGACCAAGTGATAATTTTCCTTTTACTACGTCTAAGAAAGGCTCCGAAAGGTTGGCAGTTAGAGATTTTTAACATCATGCGTAGTCCGGATCCAGTCATTTTTTCACTGTCCCTTTATGTCCACCCAGCACTAAATGAGTAGCAAGTCTCTTAAGACCCAAGGAAAGTAAAGACAGTGAGGAAACCAATGACAAACTACCTCACAATGCCGTATGTCAAGAACAACCAGGAGCCTACTTGGGCCAAGTGTGGGACTCCTATGCTTTTGTTTACTTTTTAATTAATGTGTGAAATTCTATTTTTGAGCACTATTTAAGGAAAGCATCCGGAGCTGACATCAGGGACGGTTTCAAAACTTATCTAATGAAACAGCTCGATCAGTAGAAACTCATTCCTCAATCAATTTCTTTTATGAAGATTTGTAAAATTAATATATATTCATTGTAATGTAAGTGAATTAATACATGAATATTGTGGTGCTGAGAACTTTTGTCGAGTGGCAAAAGCGCAATTCAAATTAACTTTATAAGTGTTGATAAGATTCAAACTTTTGTAGGTAGTGCTCAACTGATCTTTTGCATGGACTACCTGTGGTCATCAGGAAATAAGAAGTTCTTTTTTTTTTCACAACTTCAGACCAGTTATCGTTGTAGTGTGCTGCATCGAATCATAAATGATCACAAAATATTTACTTCCTATTTATTTTTGCTAACGCAGATTTATCCAATACACGCTTCGGATGTGGAGTCAAGGCTTAATTTCTGGAGCTTGCCAAAGTCCCGTGGCTGACGTGGCTCAGGCAGTGTTTCTGCAGGTGTCGATAGATGCAGGTATAAGCAAAAATGGCTGAGATTTGCTTGAAGAGAAGAGAAAAAGGGGTAGGAGAGTGACAGGGAATAGTCAGAACATGAATAAAAATTTTTTAATGTAAAAAATGAAAAAAAAATTCAGCAAGAGAGGCAAGAGAAATAGGGGAGAGAGAAAGAGAGAGTGATAAGAAAAAGAGAAAGAGAGAGAGAGAGAGAGAGAGAGAGAGAGAGAGAGAGAGAGAGAGAGAGAGAGAAGAGATGAGAGAGATGTTTGTTTTGAAAACAATAAAAAAAGAGAGGAGGCGAGCGCACATTAAAGGAGGAAAGATGGAGAGAAAGGCAAAGAGACAGGTAACAGAGTGAGAGAGAGAAAGAGTAAGACAGATACAGATAAAAAGAGAGAGAGGGCGGGGGAGAGGGGGGATGGAAGAGGAGAGACCGAAGGGGACTTGACATTTTTAGATGGATATAATTAAGTATTAGCGTATCTAGTTGAGCGGGCCAAAATAAAAAAAAGCAAAGAACCCGTTTATACGAATTTAAAAACGATGACGAAATCAGCAGTTTAATGCTATTCTAAACACCCGCACAACGCCATATATTTTTCTCTGCTGGTAATATATGATGAAGAAAAGTAATGTCTACACACCATTATCAAGTACCTTGTCTGGGACAGATATTGGCGATCATGTTCCTCCACTCAAACCTGTTCTCAGTTATACCTTATAAAGTTGTTATTGCTTCCCTTGCCTATTGCCCATGACTTAAGACTTTTCAATAAAAGTTATTCTCTGTCTATCTCTACTGCGTTTGCCTTCAATCTTTCTAATGATTGCTAAGTGTTCTAAACCCTTGTGTCGGCAAATATGGCCTAAAAATGTAGTTGCCTCTGTCTTATGATTTCAATTAGCAAATCGCTCAAGATTAGCCTCTTTCAAAACGAATTCATTTGACTTTTTTCTGTCCATGATAGCCTCACCATTCTTCTGATAAACCACATCTCTACTGCTTCTAGTTTTTTCTCTATTTCTTTGTTTATTGCCCAACACTCACTCCATACAAAACTACTGACCATACATATGTGTTAATGACCCTTATTTTGGTTTTTTGTATCATGATTTTTTTTTCAGTGATAAGCAATAGAAAAAAATAGAATTTCATGTAGATCTAGTTAATATTTTTTAACTGTGATACTTATGTAGTTTTGATTTAATATTTTTTTCTTCTTTTCTTTAGTTAGTGTTTTTTTTTTCAAATTATAAAGCTTTCTGGGTATGACGTTAAACTGTATCTGTTGGACAATCGACGATTAAACCGGTAACCCCATCAATTTTAAATTGATGAGGAGGGTAGTGGGACCCGGTAGGACTAAAAATAAGATTTACAAAGGGCGAAAGATCCTTAATAGGACAACGGCCATCCATAGATCCCCATTACCCTGTGGGTTAGTTGCGAAATGAAGGCTAGCGGAGAGCCCGTGCACAAACCAGCAATAGGCAACGGGAAACTACTGCTGTAGCTTCCCAAGAAAAAAAACAATCATGTTTACACATAGACGCAGAAAATAATGTGAACCATGCTACGAGGAATTTCAAGAATTATTTGTTTCTCTCGTCATTTGTTTTTCATACGCTGATGCATTTACGTTTGATTTATGTCACCAAAGGTGTGGGTTGGACGACTCTTCACACTCTATCTCCTGAGCGCTACTCCTCAAATCGTCGCGACTATATTCCACTGCCGCTATTTGCCAGGACGGACAACTCTTTGGTACGCTGGGTTCAGGCCGCCCTTCCATCAAACTCGCTTACTTCTACTCGCGTTCATTGGGCCATTGATGACGTCTTTGTAGGAGGAAAAGAGATCAATCCCGCCGATTATGCCCAGACCTTTAACGGTGACGGTAACACCATTAAGGGTATTGGAGATGACGATGAAGAGGATAATGGTCTACAAAAAGACCTTAGTGATGACCCAGAAGCCTGGGAGTTTAGTCCATACGGTGTCCTGAGTTCTGCCGAGAACCCATGCGGACTAAGTGGCTCTCAAGAGGGCTCTGCTATGGTGTGGATGGAAAACAGGGATGGTAATGTCGGTGATCCAGACGTTACGAGACAGAGCGATGCTGGTTCCAACAGATTAGAGACTCAAGTTCAGATGTTTACAACGAACCAAATGATAGTGCAAGCGGGTTACGTGATGCAGTTTAAGGTAAACAAAACAAATGTTTGTTGCGATATAGTTGATAATCTCCATAACAATTTACTTCTTTTTGGTCTTCAAATAAAGCTGAGCCTGTTCTTTAACACAGTTTTATAATTGTGTTGTAGCTGCAAGGGGGAAAAACCCATTGCAGATATGATGTCAAAGTTAGATATACTCATTTGACTGGGGCGAGAAGTAATACCAATTAACAAATTCATTGAAGAAAGTTCATGAAAATTCTGCTCCCTGTATATAATAATAAGCTGGTAGAATCTGAATTTCTGCTTAATAATGATTCAACTGCTGCCTTTCCTTAGTTAATCATCGGGTGTGGTCAGTACCTAGATGTTTGCTCCACTATTGATACCCCAGTACGCCTGGAGTATCGGCGAGATCCTAGCAGTGACTTGTGGTCAGATGTCCTGGCCTCATGTCTACCTGGATCCCAGGGAAAAGAGGGACTATGTAATCCGCACAAACATCATCATCCTAGTCATTATAGGGTGTCCGAGGCCAGCTCCTGGACCAGGGTCAATATTCTTCTGAACAAGGTCACTTTCTCCAGGTCAGTGTTATCTCAAGTAGAAAGGCCGAAGATCACGAAAATAATTAGTTTTGCATCCATAAAACCTTTGTATAATCCTACAAGGCTAAACCAAAATTTTAAAATGTTTCAACAGATTGATTTGCCTTGTCTCGTTTAAATACATACCACCTCCCATAAAAAAACATTTCTGCTAAAATCTACTTTGCTCTTTTGTTCCTACAATTTTTTTTTTTTAGATTTGAAAGTTGAAGCATTTTAAAGTATCGTTACTGGTTTATTATTTTTTTTGTAGGAAAAAAAAGGTGCTGAAACAGTAATAAGGAAGAATATTTTCATTATCAAAGGATAAAGTACGAGCTATTAAAATTATTTGAAAGAGAATGTATCAAAAGTGAAGATGTTTTTCAGCTCTGAAAGATTTACTACAAGATTTCTGTTTTACCTATGATCGTAAATGTTTTTATTTTGTGTGAAATATAATTAAGATTCAAATCAGCCTCTAAGAAATTCGACCTGGACACAAGATTACCGCCCACGCTCACCCAAAACCTGAATGGCACACTTTACGACCTGACTCTCATAGCCCACTTTATATCAGCCATTCGTCTACAAATCTGATGTGATTTGCAAGCATTGCATGAACGCAAAGAAGATAAAAATATCCAAGCCTGCGTTTTCAAGATCGTTTTTTTTAAGCAGATGATAAAAAGATGAAAAATACAAATTAATTTCAAACTGTATTTCGATGCTTTATCCCGTGTGCACAGCACTACCCAGTTCCGCTGGATTCAGGACGGAAGGAACGGCAGCATCACGTGGGCCCTGGATGACATTTTCATTGGTGAAAACTGTCCGGAGATGTGCAGGGGTCGTGGTGACTGTGTATCGGGCGTGTGTCATTGCGACCAAGGGTATACAGGTAAGCACTAGAGCTGTTCTCTGTATGGCTCTTGCAAATGTCTACCAAGAAGGATACAAGCAAAACCTATATTAAAAAATTGCACTTGTTATGAGTGCTTTCTTGCTGTTTTGACATCCTTTCATTATATCAAATGGTTGAGTTAATTAAGTAAGGTGCTGTATGAATATTTTATTCGGTAATTATTCTTCTTGCCTTCGCTAGCTCCATATGGTTTTAACAAAGCATCTTGCCATTCTCTCTCTTACTGTCATCGCTATTCCAATCTGCTCTCCAAGGTCCTTCCTGCTTGCCACCACAGCGCCGCCTGCCTACCCGGCTCTTTGACTCATTTGAGGGGGGAGTGCTTCCCTCGCACTGGGCTTATGTCAGGGGCGGAGGACTAGGGTTCGGCTGTGGTGCCTTGCTTCCCTTCGCTCATGGTAAAACACTGTATTTCAATGGTTGTGGCAGTCGGGAGGCCGTCACTGCGGAGATGGATACTTCACACGCCATGTAAGATTGTAGCCAGAGACAAAATTCGAAATAAACAGCTCCACAGGGCGATTTTATTCATATATTGCGAAAGCTGTGTCTATTACTTTTGCCACACCAGCTTTGATCTGAGAGGTGAATTTCAAAGCCTGTTTTAATACTTCATTATTCTTTTGATATTCTGGAGTCTCAGTAATGGTAAAGCTCAGTTCAATGTAAAGATTAGTATGTATTATGTGCTAGCGGAAAAAAAACAGAAGGGGGGAAAAGCAATAAAGGAGCAATGAATGAGATCAGACAAAAGAAAAATATTACTTTTTTTTATACGAACAAAATCTACCAAATAGGCAAAGAAACTCCTTGTTTCAGTTATTGGGAACACATCCGATATAAGTGGCAAGTCGATTAAAAAAAAAAAAAGAAATATGAGATTTCGTTTGCGTGTAGTGCTTGCGTTTATATCTGCATCTTCCTGGTTGTATCCACAGTAAGATAATATTTGTGATCCAAATCGGATGTTATGCTCAGACGCACAACTGTAACATAGACTTGGCTGGCCAGTCTCACTATAAGGGAGTTCTTCTGCAATATTCCACTAATAAGGTAGGACTTGTTGCCTCATTATAGAGAGTTTTTCTTGTGTTACTCCACTACGCGGGTGGTATTGATTACTGCTGTAAGCGACACTGGGAAAATTTTTCAGGAAATTAAAAAAACTGTCCCATTTCGACAATTCTTAACCAATTCTCTTATACATCGGAGTGAAAGCTGTTTTTCTATGTATCTTTCTTTGTCTATAGAATTGTTTTGGTAATCTTCATTGGATTTTGAGTTATACGACATACGGCAGTTGTTAAGTTGCTAAAATAATTTGATTACTGCCGTAAGGGCACTTACTGTCCTTTTGAACCAAAAATTCGTCATTGATTAGAGCCGTAAGGGCACTTACGGCTGTTGTAAAGCGGCTTTTGCTCTTCAGGAAATTCAGTGGGAGCCATCGATCACCAGATCTAATGTTCTTAGACGATATATTAACATGTGTGCCTTAACTTACATGTGTTTCTATTCTGGTTCTTTTGAAATTGAAGTCATTTGCATTTCATAATCATGGCGTTTCTTAGCTTAATATCTTTTGAACATACTGAATTTTTTTTGGGTTATTTTTAACCAAATCATTTACTTTATACGAGGAGGTTTTTGCCTTAATGGATATGCATGCGGCTAGTTGGAATGTCATGGATTTATCTGCTTCTTTACAAGATTATTTTATATTAGAGTGAAATTCATCCATCTCTTTTCGACTGATAGAGAAAGAACGTTTGATTTCCGTTAAATCAAATTTGTTGCGAATTTC
>BLXT01005284.1:248123-259673 GCA_019648995.1 Plakobranchus ocellatus
TTTTTTTTTTTTCTTTTTTAACATTTTTTAAAAAGATGTGCGCTCAATATAAATTAATAATTAAGATTTAAAAATCTTAAGATGTAAGTAGGCCTCACATGATATAAGTTGGTTTCTCTTTTTCACTTTTGCTTCACTAAAGTTTAGCCACACCTTGAATTTACAATGTCTTTGCCGAGATCTCAATATTTACACTGATATGTTTGATCGACCATGCAGTTACTTCAACTATTAGGTTCTGATCTTGACACTAATTCTCTATAGATGAAAATAGTGGCTTCAATGGACTTAGAAAGTCGCACCCTTAAATGGACTTAGAAAGTATCTGTCGCTCACAAATAAGTTTCCAATCATACTCTTGTATATTTGGAGTGTTCTAGAATGTTAAGCGTTCATTGTCATGGCCTATCTTCAGAGTAAATATCTCTGTTTAAGGCGGCAACATACAATTTCTTTGCTTTTAAGATTCAGAGTGCAAAACAGCGGATTGAAATTAACTTAGATCAGATGCTTATATACTGAGGTGACCAGCATTTAAGATTTGGAGTCAATAGGTAAATGCCTTGGAAGTCCTATGAGTGCATGCAACCTTTACACATCAAAATGAAGCTCAATTATGTTTTCTACAACATTACAAAATTTAATTAAGAATGAGCCATCAATTCCTTGTCTGGATTTGATTTTGATGTTAAAATTGCAATATTTTGACTTCGATGCTATACTTAATACCAAGCAGGTCTATCAAGCGGACTTATGCAAATACCAATGTATAGCACAGATTGACGTCTTTTCAGAAAATATGAGTCAACGCGTTTGAGATGCATCCTAACAACTTAGCGTAGTAATGATTCTTTTTCGAACACTAGTGAGTATGCTTATGGAGGCTTCAAAACTTTAGTTATTACGTTTTTACTTTTTAACCTAAAAATGAGGTGAAAAGATTTTCTTTGGCTACACCTGTCGTTTTCTTGGCCAATTAAATAATCACAGTTAATAAGGAAGATGATTTTAATTTTGCCTCAGCCAGCTAAATCATCACGGTTACTAAAGAAAGATGAGTTTTATTTTGCCTTAGGCCAGCTAAACAATCACGATTCTTTATCTTTCCTTGACTGAATTTTCTGCTCTCTCACCCCAACCACAGTCTTTTCGTCATGGGCGTTTCCTGGAGGCATAGATATGCGTCAACTTTCTGTAAAGTGTGTCAGTAATTTTTGTTGTAGTCTTTAATTTCTAATTCCTAGGGAGTCTAATGCCCGCAACAGCCATTGATTAGACTGGATTTTATTGACATTTTTATCGACATGGGTTATTAAGAGCAAGATTGCTGCCGCTCTCCCCTTTTTAATGACCAAATACCCAATACTGTGGCGTTAGATGAACGAAAGAAAGCACTATAATTTTTTACACGAACGTAGATTTGAACAAGCACAGTTTGTGACAAGAGACTTACACAACTTGAAGAACGGCACGTGAATGCAGTCAGCAACGAGTAAATGTTGTCTATATTATGAGGGGAATTTTCTTCCATTTGTGTCAAGAACCTTACGGCGCGTGAGTGTTGATTGTATGTGTGAGGCCTGTCTCATCCCGCAATGTGTAAATTGGTGACGATTAAAGAGTAGCCTACGAAAAACAGCAAATACTTTTAAAAAGTCCGCCTAGAGGGCATGCATGGGCACCATTGTCAGTTGTTTTAGGAAATAAATACTTTTTTCCAATGTGGTAGTTTTGTTTGTTTTTAATTGCTTGCTGTTTCTGCTTGTTAAATGTTTTTTGTTTCTTCCTTTCTTTCTTTTTTTTTTTTTTTAAAGTTTTTGTATGATGTTTTTTTTTGTTTTAATCTGCATAGTTGTGCGGACATGAAAATAATTGCGAACTCTTTAGAGCTATATAGCAAACTCAAATAATAAATTTGTCACTCTGGTGGAATCTGTTTTAAAATTGACCTGAAAGCCAGGCCAACCATGCATCCTCGATATTGCGCCTAAATTCTAAACAAAGCCTCGGTTTGCATTGCCCTTAGTACGCGTCTAGTTAAAAACTGAACTATAATAACCTTTGGTGTTTTCCCATCTCTAGGGTTTTCCTGACCCTGTGTGAACACAATCAGCAAGCATCAAATAGCCGCAAGCAGCATGCCCAACTACAAACTCACATATTTTGACGGTCGAGGCCGTGCGGAGATAATTCGGCTCATCTTAACTTACGCCGGGCAGAAGTTTGATGACAACCGAGTCGGGGGAGAAGTGTGGGCCAAGTTCAAACCTAGTGAGTAAAATAATAATAATACTGGGTAGTGAAAAATAAATATCATTGCAGCTGGAATCACGCCTCTAGTTTTGATTTCCCGAATGATGATCTTTTTGAAACCTATTCCATTGGTACTCCATGGCGTATGATTTTTGTATACGACTAATGGCTTCGTAGGCCAATAAAAAAAAGCACATACCATACATGGAGCTTCTTGTGCTAGCTTGTCCAAAATTTAGTAACGGCTATGATTCAAAGAGAAAATATGACATGTTAACCATCAAGCTTGGATATCGTCAAAACTTATCTTGTATATTTTCATATGTATGGACGTGTCATACACGTAATAATTGCAGGTACTCCATTTGGTCAACTGCCTGTTCTTGAAATCGACGGTAATATGTATGCCCAGTCAACAGCAATCGCGAATCATCTGGCCCGTGAATTCGGTGAGCTTACATTCTTAATGTAGCTAAGAATCAGAGTTATTCGTTTATTTAATCAGCCTATTGTAGTAGAAAACTCACATTTTCATCATTCTTATGTTTCTTAGAAGTAATAAAGCCTTATATTAGACCGATAAATCTCTTTTTCTTTCCTCTATGACCCTCTCTCCCTCTCTGCCTCTCCTTCTTTCTTTTTCTCTCTTCTCTCTCTTTTTCTCTCTTCGTCTCTCTCTCTCTCTCTCTCTCTCTCTCTCTCTCTCTCTCTCTCTCTCTCTCTTTGACGATGTTTGACTTGTTATATGCCGTGCTCTGGTCTTACGTTGGTCTTCACGAAAAGTTATTATAAATGATGCACTTTGGTTTTTTTCCCGTCCCCCTCTTTAAATCTTACCCTCAAAGGCATTTATGCATTGTAACATCTCTCTTAAACTAATCCGAATAAAGATATTAGTTTGTTACATGTTACACCAAGAATCTAGACTTTTTTTTCATTGGTGAATCTAGATGAAAATACTAATCCTTAGAAAAAAAAATTGTTCAAAGGAATGTAGTCGCAAGCTAAACCTCATCTATAAACGAGATACAAACCATTCGAATTTTGTCCTGGGAATTTGCAACAGAGGAAGATAGATCCCAAGAATTTCAGTATTGTTATCGTTGTTAAAAACGTAAGACCCATTAATACAGAACGGAAAGAAGTAAGTAAGATTTTTTTTATTACCTCCACGACAATAACACCAACACCTCAGACCAACAGGTCAATAACACCACAAATCTTCAGGCCAAAAAACCACACTTTTCAAGGTCAATAACACAACATATCAAACCTCCAAATGAATAAAACCTCAAACCTCCGAGTCAATAACTCTAACACCACAAACAGGTCAATAACACCACAAATCTTCAGGCCAAAAGACCACACTTTTCAAGGTCAATAACACAACATATCAAACCTCCAAATGAATAAAACCTCAAACCTCCGAGTCAATAACTCTAACACCACAAACCTCCTAGTCAATAGCATCACAAATTTCAGTTCAATAACACCATAGATGTAGAGGTCAATATCGTCAACGTAGTAAATATACAGGTCAATGAGTAAAGGGAAATTAAAGATGGTTGATATTGAAGAGAGAGTAGAATGTGAAGAAAAAGAACGCGTTCGATAATAACCATCGTGACGATTGGTATTTAGGGACTTGCATATGATAGAGAATCATATACCACTACTTTTGCCTCCGCTCTGCGGTGGATTATGTGCGTATTACTCTTGGATAAGTTAGATGTAGATCAGAATAAATATAAAGATCCTAAAATTTGCCGAGGTAAGATGTTAAGGGGTAGTTTACATAAAACTGGCAGAAAAGCTCTAATTCACGCGGGAGAAATACACCGTGAAGGAGGCGTTAGCATCTTGCTTGATGAATCAATAGCAAAAAGCATGGAGAGCTGATGTCCAATTTGAGAAAGAGCAGTTGTAACTAGTAAGTGGAAGCCAAATCATAAAATCTCTGTTCTTCTATTCAAGTATATGCACTAACATCCGGCACAGAAAATGAGAAGTAGGATTCCTTTAAGAAACAGCAAAAGCAAAGGGCTATCTGGGAAATCATGGTAATAATGGGAGATTTCAATGCAAAACCAGGGTATGAAAAAGCAGAAGATGTTGGGCCCATGGGAGTCAGCTAACTGAAAGGTCCAACTCAATGATTTTACTATCTCAAATACTTAGTATCGAAATCAACCTAGATGACAGTGGATAGGAAGAGCCCTGGTGCTAGTGAAAGAAACAAAATATATCATATGCTCATTCAGAAACGATTCCCAAACGCTATAAAAACCATTCAAATTACTGCTGTGAGCCGACTGTGATGCAGGACACATTCCAGTCATGTATGTGTAAGTTTGAAATAAAATTGAAGAAATTAAAAAAAAAGAAAGGCCAATCCTAAAATCTTAATAGGCTTACTAAAATCTGATGAAAAGCTAAGAGACAAAATTACTGTAGCTGTGCTAATCAAATATGGGACTCTAAACAACATCCCACAAATAGAAGAACTATAATGATGAATTAAAAATACATTAAAGGAGGCAGAGAGCAAAATTTTCCCTAAAAGGATGCAAAAGAGCAAAAGAAATGGATGAAGAGAAAAATACTAGAGTTATTAAAAGAAACTCGCAAATAAAAAAATAAAAAAAAAAATATTAAGACCTGAAAAATAAAGATACGATACAATACGGCAAAAGAAGAATGGATTAAGTAACAATGTCAGAAAATAAAGCAAGAGCAGTTAATACATGCATGCTAAAATTAACGATGAGATTGAGAAGAAAATCAAATGCAGAAGCTCTGACTGCATCAAACAAAAATATGGAGCAATGATAATGAGAAAGAAGGAAATACCAAACAGGTGGTTAGAATGCGTTGAAGATTTTTCAAAGATTGAAGTGAAAAAACCTAATAAAAATAATATAAAAAAAACTAGGAAAACCTACAGGGTTCAATAATCCTTAAAGAAGAGGTAACGGCAGCAAATGAAAAATGGAAAAAAACACAAGACCACATTTAAAAAACAAGTAGAAATAACTACACCATTGGATATTTTAGGGCTGATCTAATTAAAAAAAAAAAAAAAAAAACTCTGGAAGGAAATATATGACAGTCAAAAAAAAAAATTGTAAATCTGTTTTAAAGTACAGCTTAAAACACTAGGGGCAACAGAATGTGAACTTCATAAAACATTTAGTTTATTGGAGTCATTTTACCAAAGTCTTGTTGAGAACTTTGATACCTAGAAGGCACTAAAGTCTAAAATTAGTAAAATTCACAAAACAGTTTGGTTTCTGGAGAAGAAGCGTAATATTTACTTTCTAAATGCTTATGGGAATGTTCCTACTGACTCAGCTGCTCCTCGCACTGAATTCGTCGGAACACGGCCTGAGTAAATCCGTCGATTTTCCACGTTAACTTTCTCCAAAGGTCCCTGTCCTGTGCAAGTGCTCGGAGGTTAAGTCCTCAACTGTCTTTAATTTCATGTGTGGAAAGGCGTGGGTGAGTTTCATTGCTGATTGCCATAGGCAGTGTTATTAAAGGCTTTCCTCTAAATCTATGGGTCCAATGTTTTAAAAAAATATGCTTGTACAGCTTTGTTGACTGAATGCTTATGGAAAGGTTTATAGAAATATAAAATGATTTCCAGCTATGCTTTATTGATTATTCTACGGCTTTTGACAAATAAAGCATGAAGAGCTTTTTAACATGCTACAAAAATTTAAAATTAACGGTAAAGATCTGAAAGCTAATAGAAATCTGTACTGGGATAAAACATCTGCAAAAAAAAGTTTTTAAGAGAACACAATGATTTCAAATGCATCAAGAGAGGTGTGAAGTAGGGTGTGTTATGGGTATAATGACTCCTGATCTTTTTAACACATATAGTAAAATAATCTTGAGGAATCTAGAAGATATTTCTGACTCAAAAATAAATGGAGAAACCAGAGGATACAGTTTAATAGCACAATTGGGTCATCAATTCAAAAACGTATAGATAGTGTACTTTTAGAGAGCAAAAGAATAAATCTATCTTTGAATGTTTAAAAAAAACGAATTGCATGGTCTTCTCAAAGAAATCCTTAAACCTCTAATGCGATCTCGTTGGCAAAGGAGAAAAAATCAAACAAGCTACAAAATTTAGATACCGTATTTACCATATAATTTTAGATGGTGGATGCACAAGGAAAAAAATTAATAGCAATGGAAAAAAATATATTCCAAAATAGAAACCAATACTGATAAACAGAGATATCAGTATGGAGACGAAAGTAAGGGTATTGAAAATATGAACGGTCAGCACTATTATCCTGAAGTGAATGTTGGACAATTAACAAGAAAACAGAGAGAAAAGTAAAAGTTGTGGCGATGTGGTTGATCAAAAGCATGATGAAAATATCATGGACTAAAAAAACCCTATAAGTCAACGCTTGAGCGATCATTAATTGAAACTGTAAGACGGAAGTAACTACAATATTTCTAAGTCACATTGCTATCCTGAACACCAAATCGAAACAAAATGGTCTCTGCTTAATGAGGGATTTTGTGCGTATTACTGTGAGAACACTAAATTGAAACCATGTAGTCCCTGTTTTACGACGGATAATGTATTCGCACATTCAATAAGCAAGATGCAGCTGTTCGTGTGGTTTTATAAATCCAATATCCGTATGTATCTCAATGCGTTCAATCCTATCCTTTTTTATCCGCATCTTGAAAGCAACCATAGAGAAAACTGATGACCGCCTGGAATTAAAGAATTCGATTCTCTTACTCATCTTTTCTGAGAAAATCCGAAGCAGAAAAGGGAAAAGCACATGTGATGATTAGCAATGATAATTCATGAACTTTATTTCTGTCAGGTTTGTATGGCCGAAGCAATCTCGACGCTTTTGAGATAGACCAGGTCGTATGTCTCATGCAGGATTTTTGGAGTGCGGTAACCAAAGTCTATGGAGAGAAAGACGAAGCAAAGAAGGTGCGTTTCAATAAATCTCTAGTAATGATTCCAATGTTGTTATCTAGCCTATTGTTAGAGGTAGCGACATTTTCATCACCACCACAATGAGCTTCCTCATCATTGTACACTGTCAATTAGCATGAACATAATCTTGTTCAATATCATTAAATTCATCTGAATGCGGCCCACCCAGTAACTTTTCAAGATTTTAGGTTTTTGTATTTTAGAAAGATTGTTTTGTACATATAAATTGACCATCACAAGCTAATCCCATGTTTTCAGGCCTTCGTCGGGCAGGAGATCAGTGATGAACCAGAACTGGATTAGATACAGCAAGACCGCAGCAGACTTGATAACGGGTTCATGCTGGTCATTATTATTGTATTTATTTAAATCTTCGTCATTACTAGAGGCCAAAGTTATTCAGATAGTTGTCGTAATGAACAGAGGGAGTGGTAATCCAAATAACATCCACAGGAAGACTGGTCGTTATAAATATTATATGATTGTACGGGAGGTTGTTTAGGGAGAGAAGAAAATGATAAGTTGCAAAGAATAAATGCCCATGTCGCTCGCGGCTCGCATGTTAATACATCTTTTTGTCTCTACCGAGTATAAAAAAATGTGATTTTAGACGGGAGTGCTAAATTTTTACCAAATAAATTATCTTTTAAGTATTAAAAAAACCAACATTAAAAAAAATGAAGAAAGTTGATATCGTTAATTACTTCTGTCCTCTTATTGTTTTTTTTTCTTTTCAGGCAGAGCTAATGGGAAAATTCACGCAAGAGGAAGTACCGAAATTTTTGGGACTATTGGAAAAGTTGCTAAAGCAGAACAGCTCTGGCTGTTTTGTAGGAAGCGATGTAAGTATTTAGCCAATATCGGTAACACGGCTTGAGGATGAATAATAAACAATGAAAGTATTTTCAAAACTAAAAACATTTGGAAATCTAAAACCATTTTTGTTTCCATAGCTCGGGTTAAGTAAAAAAAGATTAGAATTTTTTTTACACACAAAACCTACGTTAAATATTGTCATATAAAACACCTGTTATGGGCACATGTGTCCTAGCAAATCAGCGTCAATACGAGACTCAGGCATCTTCAATTGTAGGATGCACATATTGAAGGCACATTATACATATATATATATATATATATATATATATATATATACTAAGTATGACTTAGGCCATTTGGCAATTCCTCCTTTCGCCCGGGCCTTGACTTAGGCCAAAACAGCATTGGGTTCCTTTTGATCAAAGTCAAACTTACATCACTTGTGCACCAGAAATCCTTAGGCCTAGTCTTTTCGTGACTTGGGCTAAAAGGCAATAAAAATGCAATGATTTGTTAATTAATCGGCACTTTTTAATTAAACCGATAATTGGTCATGCAGAGGATAGTAGTTAAGTAGTAGCCTATGTACTAATTCACATTTGGCCTAAGTCTAATTTAGGCCATATGGCTAGCACCATGTCGATAATTTCGTACTTAGGTTTGCATGAAAGAATATTTCTTCCTTTTTTTCTTTTTGTCATCGAGCTACTCTCAAGTCTGTGTTCTATTTGTTTTTATTGTGTTCCACTACAACTAATTATTTGTCGTTTTAATAAGATGAGTCTGAGTTAAAGGTTATGTTTGCCATATGTTTCAGATCACGCTAGCAGATCTTTTTGTGTATGATCTTCTGTGGAACCTGAAATCCAAACTAGCCGATGTATTTGAGAAATACCCACTTGTCAATGGTCATCAGGATAAAGTAGGATCCGTGCCTCAGATAAAGGCCTATGTGGCTGCCAGAAAACCAACGACCTTTTAATCATTAAACTCATAAATATTTTGGTATTGTGTTCGAAGCGTCAATAAATACGCCTGTGTTTATCTTACAATTAGGTTGGATAATCTGCTCGCTTGGTTTAGTTACCTGTATTGTGCAAGAAAATGCTCTCTTTATTTAAAACAATCTTTAAATGCAAACAATTCATACCTTCTAATCTCTTAGCTTCTGAAAATTATTTTTAGAATGTACGATTTTATTTGGTTTATGTAGACTTTACAGTGGTTTCCATATTAAACTTCAAAATGGTTTTTTCCTTACATCACATTAATTATGTTTCCATATATTCTGCAAAATATATCTAAGAAACATGACATCGGATGCTATAGAGACATTAAATAGATTAGGAATGCAAAGAAGAGTGATAGGGTTTGGTTTCAATTTCCTATTTTTGTATTTTTGTACGTCCAGTTTTGTCTTCTATTTGTTCATGTTAATTAGAAGAGATTACGCTCATTCGAAAAGTTTTGTACTGATCGAATAAGCAATAAAGGAAAATTAGGAGACATGGGAATAATTCATTTGGTATGCAATATCCCGAGAAGACAATTCAAAGATAAGACTGTTGATACTTTTGTCATCAGTAGAGTACAATTTGGTTAAGATAATCCACTTTGTCTAAACCATTTCAATATCATCCATAAATAATTGTTCATCCCTTTTTACTCCTTTTTTGTATTGCTCTGCAAAATATTCGATTATACACTATTTCTAATTATTGCGAGCACAATTTTTTGAAGAAAAAAAATAATGTAGATAAAGTGGAGAAACCTAATCTATCTTTAGCCCACGGCAAAAACACGTAGGAAAGGCGGACAAGCTGGAGTTCTGGGGTGGTACAAAATAATAGCTTTAGATAGCATGGTGTGCTCATCTTCAGTAATTATATTTTAAAAACTTTTCAGATCTTTGAAATCATCTTAAAGATCGGAATGGGTTTATACGTTTATTTAAATTGATTTAGTTTTTTTCTTTTTTTAATAAGAAAATATTGGTGGATTTGGCTGGAATTAGATCTAAATGAGCTTTCAAAAAATCTTTGTTTGTCCACCCTTTTAGAAATAGATTTTTTTTTTTTAACGAGCTATCAATAAATCTTCTAAAAGTTGACAGTTTTCTAACCTAATTATACTTGACTTAGATTTGAAAATTTCCCAAATGTGCAGCTCCATTAGCAGAAGAAACTAATGCAAATTTGAATACAAAGCTGAAAAGAAAAAAAGAGATAAAAGCATAAGGGGTTGTATGAGTTTGTGAAATTCAAATTAGATTCGAAACGTATCTATTGTATAGCCCTTGTCGGGTCGTCTTATTTTTTCAATTTATTATTTTGGACGTATTTACATCATTTCATTTTGTGCTTAATATGCAGTCTTTTGGCTTCAAATGGATTGAAAAATTTGGAGAAAAAAGTTTTAAAATATTTTTCCGTCACACTTCTTGTAATTTTGAATAATAGATTTCAAGATCTAAAAATAGCAAAACCTTCTAACAAGCGGACAAGAAAAAAGAAATAGAATAGGAGAATAATAAGAAGGAGGGGGAAAAGGAGGAGGAGAAGGTGGTGGTCGAGGAGGAGGAGATTTTAAATCGTATTCGGATCGGATGCAGTTTTTGTTGCTTTTGGTTATTAGCTTTAAAAATCTGAATACAATATAGATTTTGTGCCCAGGTCTATCTTTCGACGAATTGCCCAGGTCTATTTTTCGACGAATTGCGATGGTGACGGTTTAAATGCATTAATTTGAGTTTTGATCAAAGCCAGGATGTTTTTCCTGTGCACAACTAATACCTTTTTTTGCATTCAAATGGAATGAAAATTAGACGGAAAATTTTTTTTAGAAATGAAAATAATTTTAAAATAAATTCAGGTTATTGTGAAACTCTCTTTATAATCTAGTTTTTTGCAGATGCTCATAATTTTAAATCTTAAGTTTAATAAAGGCAATGGGCTTTTCGGTAATCCTTTAATACCTTGTTTTTATATGACTTATTCATTTGATATAAGTATTCATCAATTTAGTAGCTTTATTGATTTTAAGCTGCAAACTTCAGTACAAGTTTACAAACGGGGACATTCGTAAGTCTCTATTGAAGTTCCCAGAGATAATTTGTACTCTGTGATCGCCACTGAAGTTACCAGAAAATCTTTGACCGCCACTAATTTCCAGGGAGTCTCAAGTCGCCACTGAAGTTAGCAGGGAATCTATGGTCGCCGCTGAAGTTACCAGGGAATCTGTGGTCACCACTGAAGTTATCAGGGAATCTGTGGTCACCACTAAAGTCACCAGGGAATCTGTGGTCACCACTGAAGTTACCAGGGAATCTGTGTTCACTACTGAAGTTACCAGGGAATCTATGGTCACCACTGAAGTTACCAGGGAATCTGTGGTCGCCAGTGAAGTTACCAGGTAATCTGTGGTCGCCAGTGAAGTTACCAGGGAATCTGTGGTCGCCAGTGAAGTTACCAGGGAATCTATGGTCATCACTGGAGTTA
>BLXT01005284.1:366793-379812 GCA_019648995.1 Plakobranchus ocellatus
TTTTATTTTCAAAGCAAAATCATGAAACTTAGTGAACGCACCATTGGGGAGCCTTAGTGAACTGTGTTTGTTATGTTGTTTTTTTCTCATCTCCGCCAGAATCCAGTGAGAGAGACTGTTTCAAGCTACTTAAAGTTCTTTCATAAGATTAATACTTAATTGGTTTTAGTTTTTTTGTATATTTTAGCAAATAATTTTTCGTATTGATTTGCTGCATGCACATTTCAGTACAATCAGTGAAAAATAAGACGATATCAAATTTTTTTTTTAATTGGAGGATAATTTTATCAATTAAATCTTTCAATAGCAATTTCGAAAAATAGTTCTCGATATAACTTTTTTGCGCATTCACCCGATATTGCTCATCGAGTTTATTGTAGCAAGGCACTAACAGACACATTATTTCCCTGCTGCAGCTGTAACTTAACAGAATTATATTGTAGCAATTAAGCTATAAATCCCACTCGCCAAACATCACCAATATAAAAATACTCCAGGATGCAAATGAATTAAAAAAACAAAAAAAAAAAACATAATAGATTGTTAAATCTAACAAGCACGTTTATTGCCTTGCAATTAAAGTTTTTTTTGGGTTTTTTTTTTTTAAGCGTTACAATTGATGCGTCATTTGTTTTATCGATCATCCGCTAATTGGTTTATTACTTGACAGATTGTCAATTAATCATTTGCTTTGGCCATCCATTTGCAAACCTAATTGTTTAAGGCTGACCATGGATGATATTTCTGTTATTTCTGATTATACATAATTACCAATCTATACGTACAAACGTTTCGCCCCAAGGCTTTGTCATTAAATTTATTTCCTTCAATCACATAGCATCTTCAAGATACTTTAACTTCTTAATTTGTCTCTGGGATTTGTGCACTTTTCTTATTTTTACATTGTGATTACAAAATGCTTAACCTTATGTATTTCATTGCTTTTCTCATATCTCAATTTTTCAATTGTTAGCTTTACCTTTCTCAGTTCCTCACATGTCTTTTTTATCCTAGCTACTCCATTTGGTCAGATGCCGGTCTTTCAAATTGATGACAAACTGTATGGACAAACAACGGCCATTGCTAATTACCTAGCACGTGAATTTGGTGAGCTTCCCTCCTTTTTAGTAATTTATCCATTTAAATTAATCATCTTTTTTTCAGTGACTTATCGTGTTCACATAAGTACGAGGGAAGTTCGGAAAGTAACCGGGAAATGATCATAACTAGTCAATACTTTAAACAGCGGTAAACATCATATTGTAGGAAAATTCATTGTACACTTGGTGCGCAAATTTCAGCCCCATCAGTGAACGCACTGCTAAATAGCATTGATTTGAAAATGGCGCCCCCCCATCGCAGTGTCGTCAAAGCTGGAAATAAGAGCTGTTGTCCGTTTTCTGTTCGCAAAGGGAACAAAATGTTCCGTAATATACAGAGAAATAGTGGAAAACTACGGTGAACATGCAATGGCGATGACCCAGGTCTATCAGTGGTGTACTTGGTTCAAAGACGGCCGAACAAGTTTGCAAGATGAACCAAGGTCTGGACGCCCGAACACAGCAAACAATGACTGGAACACAGCTCGAGTTGATGAGCTCATCAAAGTCGGCAGAAGAGTGAAGCTGAAGGAAATTTCTCTGAAACTTGATATTCCCAAAACGAATGATTATGAAATTGTCCATGATAAACTTGGCTATTGCAAAGTTTCTGCCAGATGGGTCCCCAAATTGTTGTCAGATGAGCATAAGCGCCAGAGACTCGAAATCTCCCAATCCTGCTGCACCGGTGTCAACAAGAAGGTGACGAAACCGTTGATATGGGGCCTGGCGGGGACTATCGTTGGTTACACCTGAGCACTCCGGAGACAAAACGCGACTCAATGACGTAAAAGCACCCGTCCTCTCCTGTCACAAAAAAGTTCAAAGCCCAGCAATCGGCAACAAAAGTGATGGCCATCGTATTTTGGGACTCACGTGGAATGATCCTTTTAGATATTCTCCCAAAAGGAGAGAATGTCAATGCTGATCGATATTGTGAAACACTTGACCGGCTGAGACATGCTGTTCGACGCAAAAGACCTGGACTCTTGCGTAGCGGAGTTGTCCTTCAACACGACAATGCAACCCCCCACACGGCAAAACGCACAAAGGAATGGCTTGAACGTTACAGGTGGGACATTGTTCCCCATCCTTTCATCTATTTGGGCCCCTAAAGCGCCACCTGGGAGGCAAAAAGTTTGAGGATGAAGATGAACTCATGGGTGAAGTTTGTGGTTGATTTTCAAAGCTTAACGCAAACTTTTTCACACAGGGTATATTCTCGCTTCTCCCACATTGGCAAAAATGCATAGCTCTACACGGGGACTAAATGGGAAAGTAGCCAATAAATTAATCTTTCCCATATGTAAGTTTCATGCTTGTCAATTAAATACTTTTTGAGTAATTTCCTTTTTTCGTTTATTTTCCGAACTTCCCTCGTATGTTACGCAATTCAAATTATTAAGGTAAGGAGAGTGTCCGAACATCTTAAATTACCACCTAAGGCGGTCTGTATAGGTTTCAAACTATCAAACTAGGTAAGGAGAGCGAGTCTAAACCTGTGATGTTACCGCTTAAGGTGGTCTATTGTGCGACTGAAACTTTTAAAGTAAGTAAAGAGAATGAGTCTAAACTTCCGAGGTTACCCCAAATGACGCATCTTAAAGTCTGAAAATACCGCCAAATACGGCCTGTTTCTCACTCTTATTATCAAGATTAGTAATGACAGGGAGCCTTAATCTCTGTGAGACATCCGCCTCACGATTCGGCCTATCAAAGTAAGTATCGCAACTGAGTCTCAACCTCCGAGGTTACCGCCTCAGGCGGCCTGTTATACGACTCAAGACTATTATAGTAAGTATGAAGAGCGAGTCTCAACCTCTGAGGTTACCGCCTAATGTGATCTGTTATAATCAATAAATGAATTAAACTTTTGAAATAACTCTATGCTTGCTTCATTCTTTGTGTCTGTGTGTGTGTTAGTGATGTATTCGTTTATTGTACGCTTATAAATCCTAATGATTGATTCTAAAACCTAACTCTCTTTATAACGATGCAAAACTTCAGCTCATTCACATCCTCAGGAACATGAATCAAAATAAAATGATAACTATTCTCGTTCTTCAATTTCATTGACAGGTTTGTATGGCAAAACCAACCTGGACGCATTCGAGATAGACCAGGTTGTTTGTCTCATTGCGGACTTTATGAGTGCAACAGTGAAAGCTTTTATGGAGAAAGATGAGGCTAAAAAGGTGTGAGAAATTACTGTGTTCATGGTAAAGTTGTTCAATTATGTGATAGCAGAGGTAACATTCTTGAAAATGTAACACATTTTTGTTATGTGGTAATTATGTGCAAGGAAAACTTTTACAGTTTCTTTTATGTCATAGCTCAGGTAAACTTCACAGGAACATGCTGCAGTTCTACGTTATTTAATAGCAGAAGTATCGGTAACACTCTAAGAAAATAGTTCAGTTTTCCATTAATGTGATAGTAGAGGAAATCTTTTAGGAAAATGCTAAGTTTTCACTTGTTTGGTAGAGGTAATATTCTAAGTAAATACATTAAAAGTTTAGAAAGGGTTATGATCATTCCACGCCAGCGATTTTAGAATATGACATGTAGATTGAAAGATAACACTGTTGAGGCAAAGCCTAAATAGGATATATTTGCTTGTCATTGTATAAAAATAATAATAAAGACTGTCTGCGTAACGTTTTACAATGAAATCATATCAAGCTTAGGAACACAGACAACAGCGACTGCACTTTCTGAAATTCCATTCTCTGTTTTCATAACGGTTGTTTCCAGTCTCATTGTCATCGTATGTTTGCTTTGGCATGTATCACCACAGCTGTTTGCATTACTATGCAGGTTCCTTTTAACTTTGAAAATTCAAATCCTTTTCAATGCACACCAAAAGTATGCATGCAAGAGCCATCTTGAATTTGTAATCTTTTTCTAGAATGTTTATTCAGGATTTTTCATCTCTATGAGTTTTCCAGTCACATAACTTGCTATCAGGGATCTTCTGTGCTCTCCATCAGCTGACCCGTTCTCCCACAACGTAAAATGTTATCCATCATTTTGCTTACTGCCTCTGCAGAGACATAAATAATCTTATGGGGATTTCTGCTGTTCACACGCTGTTCAGAAACATAAATTATGTATACCAGCTTTTTTAAAGCTAAACATCTGCTCACATGCCCTGAAGAAACATAATTATATTAGGCTGAAAGCATACTGGGGGCAGCAGTTTGGGTGTCCAACTTCACAGCTGTCAACATGTTTTGAAACGTTCTAGTTGTTTTGGTGCGAAAACATACCAAGTCGCCTGCAACTTTCATCTAGTCTAAGCGTCGGAGGGGCTGGCGTTACATAAGTCTCTCTGTTGGATAAAATATATGACCAAGCATAATTCTACTGATCGACCGCGCGAAACATGAGGCCAGACTTCATACGCAAAGTGTCAGTCTTACTTTTTGCTGGGTAATGCATAGTACTGTGGTACACCGTTTTTCACGTCAGCTGGCACAAATCGGCGTTGCCTGTAGTATGTTTATAGCCTAAATGCAAGAATTCGCCATGGTGGTTTACCCACGCCGTAGGTGACGCGACTTGTAATAGCTGACGTGAAGGACTGTGTGTGCAAAGTTAGGGAAAGCCCATACTGGAGGCGACGCGGCTTGCAAGATTGGCCTTATGGTTGGCGCGGCAACGGTCAGTAGAATTATGCGTGGCCACGTAAAGGCACCCTCCTTTCCCTTATCCAATAGAGCCACTGACGTAAGACCAGGCTGTAAAACACAAAGGATAGCTCCGACGCTTCGACAAGTTGCGCTCGCACCAAAGAAAGAGAGTATTTCAAAACATTTATTGTTGGACACGTGGACTGCTGTCTCCATTGTGGGCCTACATTAACTGCGACATCAGTCCTTTAAGTTAGCCATGACAAGTTGCGTCGCCTCCAGTGTGGGCCTACGCTAAGCTACGCTTCGCTGATTCGATTATTTGCGTTCTGAGACTGGCCTCGTGGTTTGCGCGGCAACGGCCAGTATAATTATGCGTGGTTATGTCCGACTGACGTAAGATCAGGCTTGTAAATGTAATACACAAAGGTTCCGAAGCTTTTGGCTAGATGAAGGTTGCAGCCGACTTGGTATGCTTTTGCACAAAAAAACTAGAGTGTTTCCAAATATGTATAGTTGGACACGTGAACTGCTGCCTTCAGTGTGCTCTTTGGCTGAAAGTCCACCCATTATAGAAACTTGACTTATGTTAGTAATGGCTTTCCGTGCTGTATATCTGCTGATTCGCCCTACAGAAACGTAACTTATGTTTTCAAGGCTTTTATGCTTACACACTGCTCAGGAAAATTACTTATGAAATCCAGGTTTTCAGCACTCTTCATCTGTTTAGAACCCTCAAAAAAATGAAATCCATATTGTCCTTTTCCCCTGCCATCCAAACAAACACTTTTACGTTATTCAGGATTAGTTCACTCTTCTACTAAAGCCGTCAAGACACCTAACTGTGCTATCCACAGTTTTCCCAGTGCTCTCTATCTACTCACACAATCCGTGGAAACATAACTGATGTTATTTGCAATTTATACTTTATAAATGTGAAGTATGTTTTACAAGATTCTCTGTGTTCTCATCTGCCGGCTTACTCTTGAACATAAGAATTATCCATTTTCTAGGGAGCTTTCATCTTCTCCAATCTTTGCATACATTTTTGACAGTCTGTTCTCTTACCCTCTGTGATTTATAGCCGCTTTTATAAATCATATTGAAAAATGGAAAGTTGAGAACGTCCAAACTATGTCTTTTACGAACATAATCTCTGCAGCATTTATTTTGTTTTCAAACGTAGAGCACCATTTTATGCCCTCTACTGGTTTAAGTCGTTCAAAATAGGTGACTATGGAGAATTCTTTCAACATTGATTTTGTCATGTTAAGAGCCGGTTTTTTCTTTGGTTTGAATAGTCTAATACAATGTTTCGCGCCAAAATATTTCTCCTTTTTTGCTATAACAATTTTAATATCCGTGTAATAATATATTTACGTTCGACGTTTTTTAACCTGCGATCTTTTTCATGCGTACGTATGTAATTGTCACAAAAAAGTAAATAAAATAAATGGACAAAAACAAAATAGTTTACACCACAGGTTTTTTTTTACATTTGTTTTTAATACAACGATTTTCAAAAGATAGGCGCAATGAGTTACACCCAAATTGTATCTGTTTGAGAGTACTGTGAAGAACATTTTATCATTTATTTTGTATTCCTCTGCTTTATTTTTTTTTTTACAGGAAGAACTAATGAAAAAATACACTGAGGAAGATGTGCCTAAATATGTGGGATTTTTGGAAGGTTTACTGAAAAATAATGGATCCGGTTTTTTTGTAGGAGCCGCCGTAAGTATTGATACAAATTGGGCAAAACATTTTAATTTAGTGAAAAAAGGGAAAATCGCATGGGTTGCTAAGAGTAAAGAAAATACCCAACGCCAACGTTCGTATCATTACCTTTATACAAAAATTATCCTTGAAACTGGTATGGAAGAAAGTAACCTCCCTCTCCGAACAACTAAGAGCTTAACTATTCCCATCATCATCATCATCATCATCAAGTGCCTTGCTTGTAAGCGTTGGCGATCATGTCCCTCCACAAATCCCTATCTTTGACGGCGGCAAGTATATCTGACACTTTACCTGGTCCAAGCCATGTGGCCAGTCCATCCATTATCTTCTCCCTTTGCCTTCCTCTGCTTCTTTTCCCTTCAAACTTTCCTGTTGTTACCAAATCATTCCCATCATAGCTGGCTGTAAAGTAAAGAATTTGACAATACCCAGCGTAGCCGGCTGTGAAAAGGAACTTAACTGTAAAAAGAAACTTAACTATTTCCAGCATATCCGGCTGTAATCAGGTTCTTAACTATTCCTAGCGTAGCCAGCTGTAATAAGGAACTTGACTATTTCCAGCCTAGCTGACTGTAATCAGGTTCTTAACTATTCCTAGCGTAGCCAGCTGTAATAAGGAACTTGACTATTTCCAGCCTAGCCGGCTGTAATAAGGTTCTTAACCATTCCTAGCGTAGCGGCTGTATTAGGCAATTAATTATTTCCAGTGTAGGCTGTTGGAAAAAGGAATCTAACTAATCCCAGCCCCGAGTGTAATAAGTCAGTTCAAGTTAGAACTTAACTTTTCCAGCATAGTGTAATAAGGGACTTAACTATACCCAGCTTATTAAGATAAGATTCGCACTTAACGTTTTTTTTTTCAAGCTTCAAACATCTCACTTTAGGTTTTTTTTTTTTTTTTTCAAGCTTCAAACATCTCACTTTTACTGTCAGCTTTCCCGGTTTATAAAGATGCCTTTTTTTTTGCAATAATCGAAAAGCAAAAAAACATCATTTTGGTTAATGTTTTGTTTTCTTTTTCTCGCTGTACATCGGGTCCCTTCATTATTGATCAAAATGCGGTTTTTAACGAAAGCTTTTTCACGTTGGTGAATCTACCTATATCTGTATTGTCAACTTTTAAATTTTGTCCATTAACTACTCAAAAACCACTTCATGCAGAGCTATGAAATTTTCAGGACAAGTAGGTGCTAATGTAACTCATAAACTGACGGAGCCGCATTTTCCTATCTTAATCGTTTTAAAATAAGATAAAAATCGATCGTTTGTTTTGCACTATCCAATATTGAACAGACTTTTGGACTAATTTCTTACATTTTGGAGGGGGGGGGGAGCGTTGAGTTGGCAAATGATGATATAGTTATCAGGGTTTTCATTAGTGTTATAGAAGAGTGTCTAGAGTACATCTAATTATATCCATTTTTCTTGGAAAAAGGCATACTTAACTTTACAGCAAATATAGTAATAATTCACAGCTAAAAGAAGCTGACCTTTTCAAATCAAGAAAAATGCACAAAGAAAAAAAAAAAAGAAAATACTCTTTGATGGTGCTACATAGAATAGATATATGTATAAAACACTTTTATCATCTCTATGGAACCTTCTCTTAAAGACAGCTACTGAAATGGGGCTGCTTGGTCCTACTGACTTTTGGCTTTAGTTGTAATTTGAACCAATCATTTGGGTAGCCCTTAGACTGCAAACATGCTTTTTTTTTCTTAGCTATGAAGTAAGTACTAGTTTAGTTTGGCTTGTTTTTTGTATCTAGCCAATCCACAGCAAGGTGACCTCAGGCTTTCAGGCCCTCCGTCGGGCTAGGGCCCCAGTGGCAAGGGTAGAGCCCGCGACAGAAGACCATACTGCAGCTTCAGAAGGGGCCTTGCAATTCTCATGGCTGACTCGCTAGCCAATGTGCCACCGACATCCCGGTATGAGTACTCGCTCGCAATACATGCCTGCTAACTTTCATCAATAGCTTTGCTTTATTTTTCGATCAGTGCCATAATAGTATTCTGAAAATATTTTATGTGAATTTTCAGCTATTTATGACAAGCATTGTGTTTGTTGAATTATGTTTCAGGTCTCTTTAGCGGACCTTGTTGTGTATGATTTTATCTGGGGCTTGAACCAAAGAATGGCTGCTGCCTTGGAAAACTACCCACTGGTCAAAGGTCATCTGGAGAGAATTGGAGCTGTGCCCCAGATAAAGACCTATGTGGATGCCAGGAAGCCTACAACCTTTTAAAGAAAATTGTCAATGTTTTCCTCTCACGCTAACAATAATTCACGTTTAGGCCCTACTTAGTTAATACTTTTGTAGAATCATGCAATTTCGCATTTTTTATCCTTCTCGTTTTACTTGGGCTATGCTTGTCTTGAAGATCACGACATAGTTAAGGGTACTTTGTAGAGTTTATGAACAAATAACTCCATTGCATTATGCAATTATTTTGAAATATTAATTCATTCCTAAGCAAGTGCACATTTATTTTTTTTTCTTACCATCTTACGGGCATTTGTAATATCAATACTTGGCATTTCATGTATCTTTTAAAATCTTGTTTTGTGTGAACAAATATAATGAAACTGAACAGTTTAATCTATTTTTATATTCAATAATTATGATCGCTTTCACTTTTTTTTTATCAGTGTTTTCTTAAGTCCACCATGGATACTATTAACTTTGAGCAGATTTATGTGGTGCAGGATGGTGCACTGAAACTAAGAATAGTTTTACAATAATTATATGAGCATGGCAAAATTAGTATTAATACATCTTGTTTCCTTTTGTGGTATTCCATTCCAAGTCTGACTTAAAGAGAGCACTTAATTTTTTTGTATGCGTATGTTTACTTTTGTTGTTTGCTTCTTTATAATATGCAGTTGCCGTTTTATGAATAAATTTCCCTTACAATCAATTTGTCATTGGTTTTAGTAACCTTATTTTGCAATAAGAGGTGAGAGAAAGAGAGAATGTAAGCCTACTTAAAAAAATTAAGACAAGAAGATTAGTTATATCATATAGCTAAATATAACTTCCTTTAATTCTAAAACCTTCCACCTGAATTAATGAAGGTCCAAGTTGTCTATTGTACGTGTGCATTCCACCTCAGTCACACTTGCTTTTTTATGTCAGTGTGTAAAATATCATGTTTTTGACTTCTTAGATGGGACTCTAACCTTGACGAAATGTGACATCAGATGACATACGACGTGCGCTAAAACCTGAGCCAATGGCGCCATGGAAAATAAATCTGGACTTGTTGATAAGGCACCTCTGCTTACGTGTCTGGTTGTGTGTTTTTCTGAAATGACTATCAAATTTGGCACAATTATTAACATGACCTGCTGCAAAAACTTGACCCTCTAACTTGTTGATGTAATTATTGTTCTTTCGGTCAGTGTCTTTTAAGAGAAATGATAATAATTTTTCTGCAGCCTCAGTGTGAAGATCACCTCTGACATTCCCGTGTGAGAAGAGCTGCTGTACGGCTTACATTAATGATATATATCGCAGAAGGAAAATATAAAATATTCAATAAAATATTGTCGTTTTGGCGGTTCAGGAATGATAAGTCTTCATTAAAACACCTGTGGCATAAAGAAGGCATAGTAATCGTAGCTTTGACAATGGTGTTATTTGTTTTTAATGCCTCGATCTGCCGAAAGTTTATTTGCTACCATCCTTTTTTGATCGTCCACAAAGTGCAGCAGCTGTGCCTCTGGCTGTCGGAAACTAATTATTTATTTATTTACCAAAGTTATAGATCTAACTATTTTTTCCCTAGATCGAAAGAAAAAGCTTTGCGTTTTAAAACAAGCCAACTATCCTCGAAAGCACCCTGTTCTAATCCACACAATTCGCAACGTAGAGAAAAAAAAAAAAGCTAATTTCATGCATATTATTATTCTTCATATGCAGTGGCACTACAGTATTAATGCGGTGAATCCTTTTTCCTCTTTTCAATTAATTAAAGGTTGCAATTTAAATGTGCGAGCAAAGTTGGCTTTTTCTGAAAACCAAAGGCATGTCAAACCAAGTTACCGGTAACCTTTGCATCTGGGCTATTGAAATGTTTGGTGAAATAACATCAACAGCAGTGAATTGTGAATTGCGAAGGCTGTTCTCCAGGCTTTTGCAAGCAAAGCAGGGCTAGCTTAGTTTGATTTGATTTGCAATGTGGGAAAACGTTAGGTTTAAAAAGGCGATTGCCAATATGAATGGAATAACGAACGGTAGTCACATAATGAAAAATTTCATAAAAAGAGAGTGTGAGAGAAAGAGAATAAAAGAAAAAAAGGAAAGAGGGACAAAAAAATAACGAATAGAGAGAGTGAGAGAGAGAGAATAGGCTGGGGAAAGAGTGTGAGGTATGGAGAGAAAAGTGAATAGGAAATGTAAATGACAAATAATGATGAAGGAATTCCTGAGGAAAAAATATGTAAGAGAGAGCGAGAGATACAGCAAAATGCTTAAGAGAGAGGAGGGAGGAAGTTCGGCATGTGACGTGACGTTTTTATAGAAAAACCTGTATGGGAACATGGCCATTTAGATCTTGACACTGGGTATAAAGAACGAATATAATTTTAATTACACTGTAAGCTGTTGAACATTTTAAATGGGCTTTTTTTTTTTTTTTTCTTGGAAAGTTCGATGTTTAACACGATTTGATCAAGATTTTGAAATGATTATATTTTTGCAGCTTAGTACAGACAAGACGGCATTCATTGCTAGAGAAAGTGCCATATTCTTTGCGTGAAGATTTAGAAACGCTTGTGAATACTCGTAGGTTTTTTTTAAAATTGTACTCTACCATTATCTTTTTATCTTTATTAAAGTTCTCTGTTTCGCCTTCCTCAAGTTTTAGATGCTGGAACATAACAGCGATCAGCAGTATCACTCTGCGGTATTTGCCATCCTTTCTCAGCTTTAGACATGAGTAAAGAAGATAGAACGACAAGTATGACACCGCGGTGTTTGTCATCTCCTCTCAGCTTTAGATATAAATACAGTAGGGGGAATATCAGTATCACACTGCGGTGAATGTCACCCTGTCTCAGCTTTAGTTCAATGTCTATAGTATGGTAAACCACAGTATTATATCGCGGGTGTTTGTCCATTTTTTTAAAAAGTTTTTAATAAGATTACAGTTGGGTGAATGGTTTTATGCACTGAGTATGGGATTGTGTAAAGTCGATTAGCTGATTTTTAATACTTTTTACTTTATTTATTGTATTAAATGAATGCCTGTACATTTAAAAAGGCAGGGTTTTTTTTCCAATTTCATCTAAGTGGTTAATTTTACTCAATGGATATTTGAAACTGAATGAAATTTTTTAAACGTTGAATGATAATTACATAACTTTTTAACAGGTCATTGTTCAACTTTGTCAAAGTGATTATCACTGTTCATGAAAAAACAATGTCAGGTCCAACACTTTTTATGGTGAGTATCTTTTTTAAATTGCAATAACATTGAAGAACTATGTAAAGTTGGATACATTAGAACGTATTCGGTATAACTCGACCCCTATGTCTGCATATCTTTCACCCCTAATTTTTTTTTTCTATCGGAGACTGTATATTATTTCGAAGCATCAAAATAAGTATGCCTTTCTCTATGCAGAATTAAATTCTGTATCTAAATCTTCCTGGCCTCAACCAACATGGTCCCATTTTTTAGCCTTCCCTGGAAGGCAGATCTCAATTACTGGTCTGTCTCGACTCTAGTTTGTTTTCAATGTCTCTGGATGTAACTCAGTACATTGTTGAAGTATATTATGACAAGTCAGGTTAAATAATGGAACCGATTTCATTCTTTACAAAATTCGTGATGTCCTGATTATATTCGTGCTATAAACCGCCTCTCTCTCTCTCTCTCTCTCTCTCTCTCTCTCTCTCTCTCTCTCTCTCTCTCTTTCTCTCTCTCTCTCTCTATCTATCTATCTATCTATCTATCTATCTATCTATCTATCTATCTATCTATCTATCTATCCATTCATCTATCTATCCCTCTTCATAGATACATAGAGAGATACTTAAGTCTGAGTTTTTGTGTGTTGTGTGTGTGTGTGTAATAAATACAATTTGCTTGGCCCATATTTCCAATGGAAACTCAGCGTATGTAATGGCCTAATCTTCTGTCAGTTACAGATCATTCTGATTTGCTTTACTGGAGCTGTAAAAAAGCCTGATCCCAGATGTGTTGCTAAGGTAAATTAAGCCTGCCTGATCTTTGTTTTGAATATTTTTTTCTGTATTAATTTAGTCGAGCAAATATTATGCAATGCAAATCAATGGCACACTAAGGAAACAATACCTTTATCTCGTGAAGGATAATCATATTCATAGGTCAATATCATATTTAAAATTTGCGAGGTTTTTAGATATCGCACGTAAACATAATGCCTGCCTGTCACGTATCCCTCTTCCCTACTTAATTATCACTTCAAGACTTCTACCTTCAGTCCCGCGCACAGGATCTAGGGCAGATACTTGTGCAGAAGAGGGTATGATTTTTTTTTTCTTGGTTTTTTTGGTTTTTTT
>BLXT01005284.1:521911-533258 GCA_019648995.1 Plakobranchus ocellatus
CCCCCCCCCCTAACATAGGGCGGGCGGGGATGATTGAGAGCGTTTAGTTTAGCTAACCTTGCTCACAAGAGATCTAGGGTGGCACAAATTCTACGCAGCATGGTGTGCTCATCCACAGACCTTAGATTAAAAAACAAACGTTTCAGACCTTCTAATGCATTTGAAAGATCGGGAAAAGTTAATACCAGGCTCGTGTAAGGGGGGTTAGTTCAAAGGCATAGAAAATGGGCGGAATTTGACTGGAAGTATATCTAAATTGGCTTTTATAATCTTTGTTTGTCCGCCGATTTAAAAATAGATTTTGTTTTTTCCGAGCTATCGTGAAATCTATTCGCAGTGACTTTACAATAAATTCCGTGTTCCCAGAAAAAGATTTTTAAGGCTCCTCTTTTAAGCAAAAGTGTTAAAGCCAGTCACAACTGGTTGGCCCAGTGCTATCCAGAGATGAAATGAGATAGAGGTGCACTAAAATTAGATGGATCGTCAACGTTGTGCACCTAGGCCCTGTTTATTGTCGAGTCTAATCAAGTCTTCTTGACAGTGAGATTGGTGTTTAAACCTTGTGGTGTTTTGATTTGCTTTTTTCGTGCTCCTTTGCTCCTTACACTTTCAACACCATGCCATTTTTTTTTTTTTTAAATATAATTTTATTTGCTGAAACGGGCAAATCTTGCCACCGGTTCTTCATGGACGCTGCACTGTATAACTACAAATATGAATGTAATCGAAGCTGCCCGGTCAGAGAAGTACCGTGAAATTTTGTGGAAAAAAAAAGTATCTCATGAGTTTTGTTTCAGCTCATTTCTTCAACTGTCTCTTAGTTGTTTGAGGATAGTCGCATCAGCAAATCATTTCACATCATTTTTTTTTTTCTTTTGTGTTCATTTATGATCTTTTGTTCATTAAAAACAAAGACTGGCTGGTATTTTAATGGCGAGACCACATTGGGAGCGAAGCGAGCGGGGAGAGGCGAAGCGAGACAATGAGTTGACTTGCCATACTGCAAGCAAAAAAGAAGTGAGGGGAGGCGTGGCGAAACGGCGCGAAAGGTCAGACCATTTTCTTTCGCTCGCATTGACGGCAATGCAACCTGCTCAATCTACAAACCTGTTATGTTTTCTTTCACGCTAAAGAGTAGGCCTCCACTTTCAGTGACGGACAACATAGAATTTGAAACAAAATAAAAGTAGGCCTTTGTACTTATTAGTATGAGTAATCTTGTCCCTCACCCCCCCTCCCCCCTCCCTCTCTCTCTCTCTCTTTCAGACATTAGTAAGTCCAATTAATTTTACTTTTCTATAGATCTAGTTCTACATTTGCAAAAACAGACTTTGCTCCTTGTCTGTTATTTCATAATTCAGTTCAGTTTCTAATTAATCTGACCCGTGAGATGTTAAATCAAAACATACAGACACATATTCCCTCCATTTATCCGTCTATGTAACTGTTTCTACCACATGCAAAATACATGGATCTGCTTTGATTCACCCGCTTCGCTTCGCTTTCGGTGAGGCCACATGATAAATTTCCTTTGCTTCGCTTCACTTTGCTCCTAGTGTGGCCTTGGCATAACGTTGTCTAATGTGGCCTATTCGACAAAGAGCATCCTCAAACTACACAGGTATTGTGATAGCGATTCAATGAAGTAAGCGATTGTGTTTTTGCAATCGTTAGATCCCTATAAAAAAAAAAATAAATAAAAAACTCAATGAAGGGGAGTGTGTCATCGCTCCCCTAGGCGCGTATAACGTATTTTTAATCAATGTTGGATTGAGGACCAGTTGATGACTGAGGTGTGTGTGCGTGAGATTATGAACAGTGCACACAGTGCAACAGTGTGCAGCCTGTTCAGTTGGAAATGTATATTTATATTCCATTATAGCAAGTCGCGACATGTGGTTACCACTTCATTGTACATTATTTTACAACGAGAGTAGAAAGTATATGAGGTTAGACATGAGTGGGAGTTATCGATGTTCATTATAAAGAGAACAGGAAAAGTCTTTGGACCACAGTAGCAGCACACATTGTTTATCCATTATTCAATGTTTAAAAAATCGATCAGCAAAAGCGGCCAGGTAGCCATGCCAGTTCACCAAAGTAGCCCAACCGGGACATGAGTGATGTATATAATCATTGACTTTGTCGGTTGGATTTTTTTTTTCTCCTTTCTCCTCAATTTAATTTCTTCTTGAATTCTTCATTTTGCCGGGACAAGATGAAACTTGAAATTATCATCATAACAAGTTTGTTTGCTTTATCTTATCTTTAGGGCATCAGTTCTATCATGCAAATAATAATGTGTTATAATATAAAATAATGTATGTTGGGTTTTGCTTTTCTTTTTTACTTTAATTTTGATTGACAGTGAATATTTCGTTGGTTTTTTTTTTCTGGGCGTTTTATCTGAGCTTCCGCATTCTGTGTACAGAATTAATTTTTATAATATGTACGTTATGTTTAGGTAACATATTTGGTGTGCTGCTCTGAATATAGTCTAGATCTAGTCGGAGCAGTTGATCTTTTGATCTAGCCTTCTTTACTTGTTGTTGTTGTTGTTGTTGTTTGTTATGTAGTCTAATTAAAAGAACTTCTTGTCACAGCACGTGTTTAGGCAGACCTAAAACTGAATAGCACAAAGCCATCCGTGACAGTGTGGCAGCGCCTGGCTTTGGAAAACGAGTGTTTTAAAGTACAGGTCTGAATGAGAAATATACTGTAAGGAAACACATCTTAATTTCTTTATAATTAGTATGATGCAAAGAAGAAATCTATTGTGCACTCATAGCGGCATTCTTGCTTTTCTGTTTGATGTTTGACACGTGCTAACCTTTACACCTTACAAAAATAACCAATAATATTGTTCGATTCACATTTTAGAGAGAATGGATGATGATTATTAAATCCAGTTTCCTCTTTTACGTAATGCGCCTCTCACGCGACCAAAGAGGAGAAAATGAAATAAACGTATGAAAGCCAGTCTTTATCTAGACTTTCAAAACTTTATAAAACTAAAAGTGGATTACCAAAAAGATAAAACCTGATGAGTTGTACAGAAGACAGTAGTATGACTTTAAAGGTAGATGGATATATATCGCAAAATTGTAGGGGTTTTTTCCTTTTTTTTTTTTTTTTTTGGTTTTTTTTTTTTTTTTTTTTTTCAATTTCAGTTGGCCAATCATTCGTTCACATTTTCGGCTGGCGCCATAAATTTCCGGCATTTTCCATTACTATCAGCGAAAAAAACAGATTTTCCTTACAATCTGAAGCAGTATGCCTTTACATGCAGGTAAATAGCTTGGTTTGCAGGTATGACTTCTGCATTAAAAAGTTCTCTCTTTACAAAAGGAAACGGTTTCTAATTTTATATTACATACAACCACAAAGTGGCTGGTCTGGAGATTTTGCGTTGGCGATAACATTCCTGAATTCCGATCCCTGGCGTCTTTACTTAAATTCTTGTTACAGGTTGCATCCCAGACAATATTTCTTATTTCAAATTCTCATCAATACATCAGAGTAATCCTTCTCAAAATATCCTGTGCTTCCTGGATTGAGTATAAAATTATATTTTAATTATGCATCACTCTAAAAAGCCTTTCTGTCTCAGTTTTCAATAGTAATCACCCAGTACAAAGTTATCGATAGCCAAGATTGTGCCCACAACTTTGCTGAACGAATGAATCGTTATGTTCTCGTGCGCGAACGTATTTTTATATAACTAAACATTCATCTCTTCGGCCTAAAGTAAACCATGCGATGAAAAGAATGGATTATTGTGTGATGGCGGATCGTTTCTTTGACTCGAACAAAACATCTTTACCATGAGAAATGTTCGATATAAAGTCCAACAAATATCCACCTTGCAAGAACACAAAGAAAGGGCGGACAAGCTAGAGATCTAGGGCGGTACAAATAAATCTAGGCAGCATGGCGAGCTCATCTTCAGAGAATGGATTTGAAAATTTTTCAGACCTTCCAAAGCATTTGAAATTTCATGGTAGTCTTATTTAAGTGGATTTCCCTTTTTTGTGTGTAGAAAATAGGCGGATTGTGATGAGAATTAATCTTAATGGGCGTTTATAAATGTTTGATTCTCCCCTTTAAAAAAATTGATTTTGAATTTCCCGAGCTATCGTGAAATCTTCTGTACACTTAGATATGGAGCAGGAAATGGTTTTTAATTTGTCGTGTATGTGCGTCTCTCTCTCTCTCTCTCTCTCTCTCTCTCTCTCTCTCTCTCTCTCTCTCTCTCTCTCTCTCTTACTTTCTAAATATATATACATATATAATAAATATGTATATAAATCTGTTCAACCACCTCATACTACTAAACTTATTCTTCTTCATTTTCTTCTTTTTTTCCTTTTACTCTCCTCCTTCTTTTCCTTCCACTACTACTTCTTCTTTTTCTTCCTACTAGGTGTTGGTGTTGCTGGAGTTGGTGAACCCGCCCTAAAAACTGCAACCTTCGTCGTGGCATTTAAATCATATCACTACGCTGCCAGATAAGGTGGCCAAAGACGCCTAAACCTAAACTGGCCCAATCACGACAAAAAAAGAAAAAAAAATTGTTTTAAGTTTCCCTTGTCAAGCCTGCTGCTTGACTTCGTGGATCACTTTGCTTTGTTTTGTTTGTTTGTTATACATGTCCAACGTGACAACCTTGCTTAATATTTGATTGCATCTCCACCAGCTATTTTACATGATTTATACTTCATGTACACGTATCATAATAATATTGCGCCTCATCATACGAGAGTTCACGTAAGTAGCACAAGACTTAATACCGAGTTCTTAGTTTCTAGTTCTTTCAGGTGCAATTTCGAAAATGATCAAGTGACCTTCATAGACTGAAACTCTTACAGAGTTAAAGTTAGTGCTTTTTGCCCTGAAATCTGTAGAAACAACCATGGCGATTTTTTCTTAAACGGTTCGAACCCGCCCGTTCTTTGTTAGGCTACCGATATGTTAAAATTTTCAACCTTCCACAGGCAAGGCAAAGTGAGGAAGTTAAGGGACTGAACTACGGTCAGAAAGGCCACATGAATGAAAGCACAGTAGAACCCCGATTTTATTGGGAAAAATTATTACAGCCTATAACCACCCGCAACATAAAATGTGTGGACTACCTCAGTTATCTAGGGTCCATAAAAACAGACAATATTGGTTGCTTCATGGATATTACCATCAACCAACTTAAGGGCAAAAGTGACAGAGTATGACCAAAAGTAAGCTATTTCGATAAAATACAGAATTGGACAAGGGAGATCAATACAGAAATCTTCACCATCATAGAGAGGAGAGAGGATTGCAGAGAGATGACCAAACGGGTAGTGCAGGCTGCCAACGTTTCTTTAAACGATGCTGGACAAGGACAAAAAGAGGCTGTAAAAAAAGTGTGTAGAGTTTATAAATAGTAACGCCACCGCACCCCTCCCCCTCTCTTTTTTTTCTCTCGACCACCTGCGGAGACCAAAACCCTTAGATCGCGAATCAAAGTAGTTATGTTATCGGGCTGTGTGACAACAAAAAGCAGACGAAAACGACCCTCAATACTCAAGGATTCAGGACCCACAAGTTCAGAATGTACAATCCCCGCAAGCAGGCAACCTAGCACGCCACATGTAATCAGCTCAATTCAGCGCGCTTTTTAAGAGGCCTACACTCTAGATCACCAAAACAGTTGTTGCAGTAGACACAACAACGAACAAATAAAAAAAAAACTACGTCCAAAACTTCGTGATTCACTTCCTCCACCAAGCCCATAATAGTACAATCCCCACAAGCCGGCAATCTAGCACGCAACAAGAGTACTAAGCTCCATTCCATACGATATTAAGATTTGACTATTTGATTTCCCTTAGCCCTTCATTTACAGTTGGTACAGATTTTAAAAGTTTGTTTATGTTATTACAAAACAAGATAGAAACATAGTATGGCTATCGGTAGCGTACGAAATAGCTTGTTGCAGGTGTAAAAAAAAAAAAAAAAAAAATCAACACCGGAACAAACAGTGGACCATTGGCAGAAAAAAAAAGCCCGTTTCGGTTCAATAGCCTGAACAAATGAAAGTGTCAACATACATACTGATGGTAAAGTTAATTAGATATAATTTTATTTCCCTCAGATGGAACTATTGGATTCAAAGATCGTTAGCTTAGGGGAAAAAAGGTGTAGAAAATAAATAAGAGGGATAATTCGGCGAAAAGGACAATGAGGAAAAAAAAAAAGACCTGCGACAGGAAAGAAGAGGAGGAAAATAAATAGAAAGAAAGAAGACGAATGGTGCATCTGATGAAAAGGGGGAGGAAGAAAAACAGTGCTGAAATTTACAATCTTTACGGTGCAGAGAATTCTGTGCAAAGCAGATCGATCTGAAGACCAGAAGCATCCTCACAAAGATACATCTTTCAAAGACAATTCTACTTTCTTTTCTATAATAAATGACAGAGCGATATATAACGTTCATCCACATTGCTTACTACATGTACTTTTAAATCAGCGAGCTCTACAACAACAAAACATAAACAGTTACAGCTATGTCAGAAAACGGCCATATAGTTTACAAACAATTTCAACACATCATCATCATCAGGTACCTTGTGTGGAACAGACATAGGCAATCATGTTCCTCCACTCATACCTATTCTCAATTAACCTTATAAAGTTTGTTATTGCTACCCTTGCCTGCTGCACATGACTTAAGATTTTCAATAAAAGTTATTCTCTGTCTACCTCTACTGTGTTTGCCTTCCATCTTTCCAGTGATTGCTAAGTGTTCTAAACCCTTGTGTCGGCAATTATGGCCTAAAAACTGTAGTTGCCTATGTCTAACGGTTTTAATTAGTGATCGCTCAAGATTAGCCTCTTTCAGAACCAATTCATTTGACTTTTTTTCTGACCATGATATCTTCATCATTCTTCTGATAAACCACATCTCTACTGCTTCTAGTTTTGTTTTCTAATTTCACACATAATATTCAAAAGATGGCAGTTTCAACTTTAGATAATTATATTCGATCGTCATTTTTTAAATGAAGTTTGTAACAGACAGGACCCAGCGTGCACTCAACCTACATACACCCCATGCTGCCCATTTGAACTGAGTTCATCTTCCTCTTCTTTTTCTTCTTCTTCTTCTTTTTCTTCTTCTATTTCTTCTTCTTCTTCTTCTTGATCTTATTGTTATTGTTATTATTATTATTATTATTATTATTATTATTATTATTATTATTATTATTATTATTATTATTACTATTATTCGTATAGTTACACTTTTGTCTTCTTTTTTCATCTCCCCCCTCTTCTTCCTTTTTTTTTTCCTTCATCTCTCTCAAAGATAGCGTGATCAAAAAAGTCCACCAGGCACCAGTTCAATGAATAATTGAGGTACTTGTCTATAGGAACTCTCTCTCTCTCTCTCTCTCTCTCTCTCTCTCTCTCTCTCTCTCTCTCTCTCTCTCTCTCTCGCTCGCTCGCTCGCTCGCTCACTCTCTTTCTCTTTCTCCGTTTCTCTCTCTTTATCACTTTATCTTTCTTTCACTCTCTCCTTTTACCTCTCTTTTCTTTTTTGTGGTTGAATGGTACAGAGAAATGCCTTCAAACCCACGGAACAACGAATAATGAGTTTCATTCACAAGCGCGATGATTCAAAGCCTAAAAGATTGAGCCCCGAGATTTATCATGCATCATTTTGGACGTTGCAATGTAAACGATTTAAACCTGCCACAACAAAACTATAGCCGGTTCACTTTTCATCCTGCTTTAGCCTACTCATAATATTTCTCAAGTGTCATAATCTGCGCCCTCAGTACAATGGAAAAAAAATATATTCTACACAGGTTTGAACTCTTTCCTGCTTTAGCCACCTCGTGATGACAATTGTAGTAGAGCACACCGACACTGAGACTGCTGGCAACAAAAAGCTGTGTAGTGTTTCACATAATCTCTGTAACATTATTGACAGGCCCTGACGCAGTGTCACTCTAACATAAACGGTACGTCAAGAATTTTAAACGCTAATTGCTAACTGTTATAAATCATGGAACTAGTCTGGGAATCCTGAACAGGAGGAATGGAGGTCAAATCACTCCTGGTGCTGAGGTCTGATTGTGATGACAAGAGTCTGTTGTTGATGATGGTGATGGCAGGGACATGATAGAAGGTCCGTTGGTTACAAGGGTGAGGATCACCATCATCATCATCATCATCATCATCATCATGACCAAGACCTAATGCTGCATGAAAGGCTAGCAGAAAAGAAAAAAAACAGTAATATGTCGCAGAGTTTCCTAAATTAACATTTCACTTGATGCTAGACTTAACGTCACTATTTAGACTTTGCTCGTAATTATGGCAGAAGATGAGAGGCTGTTTCTTTTTTTTTTTTTTTTTTTTTNTTTTGCGAGCATGGCAGACTTGAAAGAAGGCTTACACAAGCCAATAAAAGAAGACTTTGATGTGAATAATACATGTATTTTGTTCTACCAAGTTGCCTCAACAAGGTAGAGACAATAAAATAGCACAATATGGCTTTTGTCTCTCATGAGGAAGATGGGGGGAAAAAGCGCGGGAATGGACAATTTAATTTAGGATGTGTGTGTTTACCATTCCCATCACCGTGCAGCAAGTTAGTGGAATAGAATGTATTTCTGTCGCTATGAAAATAAGAAATTTTATTATGTCTAATAAATTCTGAACCCCCTGTCCTATGGAAAGCTTTATTAACATAATACATGTTTAATGTTGAACTTAACGAGGAGTCGTTGTAATGTTAAACAAGGTTTGTAAAGAGAGAGTTAGGTATGTGAACACTTGGTGGGGAAAAGCGAAATATTGAAAGTAGTCTTAAGTTGGAAGATATGTACATGATGTTGTTTGTATTACCAAATGAATTTTTGGGGGAAAAAATCGTTGCTGTGTACGTGTGTGTGTGTCTTAGATCAGTTTCCATTAATTCACAGAATAAAAAGATACTAATGGGCTTTTTTCTTTGAACCATCGGATATGACAATATTGTAAGAGATACCACCTCTCACAATGTGAAGGCAGAACGGTTGTAGTCACAAAACCCCTTCACAATTAAAGCAATGTGACAAAGATTTGAAACAGAAATTGGCGTGACTATACACACTATTTTCTAGCAAATGTAGCACGGACAGTGCATGCAATTTTTATGAAACAGAGCGAAACCTAATACATGAATAAATCTTTTCTAGCATCAAAGATCAGGTGGCAATTTTCTGACGCCACGCCTAAAAAAAATGATTTGTCCAGCCTTAAAAATGGTCGAGTAAACTCACAGCAAAATTTGGCGTTCATGGAATATAATATACATATAGGCTAATGCTATTGTCACGCGTAAAAGTCCTTCATAAATTTTCCACATTAGAGCTTTAATTTTGATCCACGTTTTTGTTAATCCAAAGTGCTGGCGGGGTTTGGAAATAATTAAAATAAGAGTATAAGACTCACAGAGAAAGGGAGGGCCATTCGAGCAACATAATTTACATTTAGAAATTTTGTTGCTACACAGTTTGTAAGAAACTACTTATACGACCATTCTCATCAACAACTATTTCTTCAAGCGCAAGAAAATTTTATTTATTATCTTAACCTCTTTGTAGATTTATGTATCGCCCTTTTACAAAAAAATGTGGATGCAATTGAACCTTGTGATGCAGAAAATCTAGATCTAGATCTAGACCACAGAAAAACTTGCAATGCTAGTTTCTACCCGGTCTAGTCTTTTTTCATTCACGTATAGACGAAGCGGTGCAAGCAAGGGTTTTTTTTTTTTTTTCCCTCTCTTTCATGGCCCCTTCACAATCGTCTCATAGACCGCCGCGATGGTTGTCTAGAGGGGCCACTTTGCGTTAAGTTGCATTGACCAGTTGTGTAAAGTTAGGTCAATAACACTTGACAGATACACGCTTACTAGCGGTACGAGCTGACTACCAGGTCAGGACACACCCACTTTTAGCACAGTGCAAAAAGGTGTCATCTTATTTAGAAAGTCAAACGAATTTCTTAAAGGTCATGGTCAAGCTCGCGATCATTAATGGTACGTGACTTTTTTTTTTATTTTTTTTTTTTTTTATGAACATACGATGAGGCTGTTGTCTTAGTGAACACAAAAGGAAATAATTATTCAGTGGTTTTAATTGACTATGGATTGAAAAAATCCAACCAAACTAAGCTAAAATAGATTAAACAATCGCTTGACAAAATCGAAAGGACTGGACTTCTTGTCATTCCATGCAGAGAATGACGTACTGATACAATTTAAAAAACAACAACCAGGAAAGTACAACATTGTTTGAAATAAATAATTAATTCAAGAATTAAATGTATCGCATCTAGTTTAAAATTGCGTCTGCCAACAATTCAAAAACCAGTCTTCCATAGTCCTGAATGTTCAGATAGTTGATCACATCTCTCTCTCTCTCTCTCTCTCTCTCTCTCTCTCTCTCTCTCTCTCTCTCTCTCTCTCTCTCTCTCTCTCTCTCCGTCCCTCCTCCTGTAAAGATACCCAAGTTTCAAGGGGAGGAAAGTCGGTTCACAATGGTTCCACAGTTAAAACAAACATGAAACTTAACATGTTTATAAAGCAATTGTATTGGTCTTTCGAAGTATCTGCGGATATGATAAAGCCAATTTTGGTTTTAATAGTGCCATCCTGTCGGAAATAAAAACACGCGAATGAAAACATCTATAAAGAGCGCCATCAATACTATTTGTTGATCTAATGTCGTAACAGACTTGACCTGAGGTGTCGAGAAGTACATATGTCTACTGAGGTGTCGAGAGGTACATTATTATCTCTATCTCGATTTTTTTTTTCGGGACATTGTAGTTCGTACTGTAATTATCAAGTGGGCATGATCTAAACTGGACAGTGACAATCACACGCCCAACAAGGACATTCGCGTGGCACAGGGGTCAGGGTCAATCGCCTTTACGCATCCATGATCAATGCAAATAAATTTTCTTTAAAAAAATGAAATGGTCATTCATTGTATCACAAAGACTAATCGAACGGGTTAAATGTTGAATTAATTCATGGGAATGGTTCCCATTTTGAACTTGGTTGGATTGATTCTAGGTCTCGAGTTTTTTAAAAAATCTGTGTCTAGATATTACAAAATATCATATTGTCGCGAGGATTTTTTGATGTAGATATATATAATATCCTTTATTCTAGGTGTGAGCATTTCCCTCTTTTACAAAATAGAGGCGATAGGCATAGATCTTGACTTGGTTGCTTCCAGAATATTATTCCGCAGGACCCTTCTTAATAGTTGAGAATAGGATCTGGCTTTTGTTTTTGTGTTTTTGTTTGCTT
>BLXT01005284.1:537573-557645 GCA_019648995.1 Plakobranchus ocellatus
TTATATGTACTAAAACTATTGTTTTCTGACTTAATAGTTAATAATTGCGCTCCAGATCGGCTATGCAGGGCCAGCATAGGGGTCATCCTTGGGGATAAAACTGAAACTACAATATGGTTACGTAAAGCCCTATGAAACAGTTTTGTTTGTTTTTTTATGAAGACGGTGGTTTTCGTGCACAACAAGCGATGTATTGTAAAACGGCTGTCTGACCCTCATGTAGCGGACTTGAATTTGAATCCACGATAGAGGGATCCCTCAAACTCGCATGGCAGGTTCGCTAGCCATTTGCCAATAAAGAAAATGAAAATAACCTAGAAATCCATGGGTAGAATGTTCAATTTCACTTATACTTAAACTTAAAGCATAAAATATAGCATATTATGTAGCATAAAAATTCCGTTTGACCTGTATAAGTCGTGTACTACAAAGCTTTATGATAGGGAATGCAGTATGCAGTATGCAGCTGAAGTTAAAAAAAAAAAAAAGAAAGTCCCACAGAAAATGAATATTTTAAGTACTTTTACTCTTCTTGAGTCCTATCTAGCATTGTTTCAGATAAGTAATAAACCAGGCTTTTGGGTTATAGCTCTGTAATACACAAGTGATTGTATGTGTGTGCAAGGGTGCGTGTCAGACTGAACTTGTAGTTTTAGGCTTGGCTACTACTACTGTACTAGCTATGATTTTCAGGGGTTTCGTCGATTGACTCAAATTCTCTTCATAGTGCAGTGATGGCGATCGCTACTTTAATTGGGCACTGGGTGAGATACATATGATAAACAGTAAACATTTTGTAGGCCTAGAATAGAACAGTCTAAGATGTTAGAGTTGTAAATGCTAGACAATTACATGTATTAGGGCAGATCTAGGGTAGAGACGTCCCAGTTCCGTTGAGTTGTTTTGGTGTAAAGACGACCCGTCACCCATGTCCCTTGTGCTTCGTTTTTGTATAAATGCAATTAATGCTTGCATTTGAATAACAAGACAGAGCTTGAACAGCTCTAATTTTTAATAAGTTTTAACGTGATATTTTTTGTTTCTTTTCAGTTTCTTATCGAGCTTAAGGGTTATGGGAAATCGATTAAGTTTGTGGCAGTTTTGCCCAAGGACTAGAGCTAGCTACACAGTGATTGATCTGTATTCCAGTGTTTCGACCAAGTTTAATTTATCAATTGTATAATGCTTGAACTTGTGAATCTCCTTAGTCATTCCCTATAACATGCGTGTTGTCTTCAGCTTTTCAATAAAATGAAGAATGGCTTATCATTTGACAAAATGTTTTATAATCAGGGAGAGAGAGAGAGAGTGGGGAGAATGAGAGGATCTACTTAAGTTGACATCAAGTTATTGATTTTCAGTTTTCAGTAAAAAAAAAAGGGACAAGTTCCTGGAAAATAAGACTCAAGCTGTCAAACTGTGCAGCCGACTCTGTTTCTTTGAATATATGCAAGAAGAATACATGTACAAATTATCGACTGGTTGATTAAAAACTGGTGGCACACTACTACAAAAGATTTATGATGCCATCCTCAAAATTCAAATAGATATCTCTGGAGTGGTCAGATAATAGTAATAGCTGAGTCATTTGGTGCGTTTTCAAATTTTGTTTCTTACTTAAATTAGATTTTTCTTCCATGTGTTTTGGTGTTGAATATGGCTTCAAGTTTTCAATGTAAAAAAGATCTGAACCAAATGGAAAACACAGCTGAAGTTAAAAGAAAACTGAAATCACATATAAATACCACACTCACACTCCTTGTTATGACTAAATCCAGAGGGAGCTAGTTATTCCATCTAAACTCCATGCATAAATAACTGAATCAAAAATAAAAGAATAAACTGCAAAGCAAACATATTAATTTTATTAGGATTGTTATATCTTACATGGGTGATGTAGCCTTCAATTTAACATTGCTTGGACATGTCGTCAACAGTTCTGTCCTGGTTTATGTGCTTGCATAACAATTACATGCATGGCAAAGATGTGACAATGTGCTGAACATTAGGGGCAGACCATTGGTAAATGAAGCTTATGTGAGGAACACACTTAGAACATTAGAGCATGCTACTCTTCTTAGTCTTAATCATAATTGAAACACTGGCACTCTAATAATTTATTCCTAGGCCAACCTACACCTATTTCCTTTCTTTCCTTGAGTGAACCCTTTGTTCTGCCTTATCTTTTTGCCAACCTGTTCACTCATAAAAAATCCAGTGTTATGAAACCAAAACCAAAACAATCGTAACAAAGTCCAAAATGCACAACTCTTCAATGAGTCAATAATAAAATATCAAACAACAGAATGATCAGAAAAATTTGAATGCAGTGGAAAAGCGTGGACTGTAACTCCAATAGTCACCTCTCTACATATGCAGAACTATTAAATAAATGCAAAGCTAGCAATTGCAAAATTTCAAAAAGAATAGGAAAAATAAGAGATACTAAAACAAGATTATAAAAAAAAAACTTGCAAGCTCAAAGACAAGTACAATGCATTAAAAAGTGTTAACTCTTAGAGAGGTTTTCGCGACTATAGTCGCGATGGTCTATATGGCCCCCAGAGGTAGTCGCGATAGCACTATACCTAGTCTAGTGCTCCAGTATACAATTTTAGACTCACGGAACAACCGGAAAAGGCTTAGTTTCGTTTTAAAGGGGATTCCCCTTTCTCAAACTGCTAAGACTAGCAGTCTACGCTTTAGATTGGGTTAGAAATTGAGAAGTAAACAAGTGTAGAACTGAATGTGTGCTATACTGTTGAAAATCATGGCTAGACCGGTCCCAATTCCTGACCTGTTTGAGAAACTGTATGCAGACGATAATGGTAGGAATAGTGCTAAATTTGTACAAGATGCACAGTTGATATTTAGGGGACTTGTTAGGAAGCCTGAACCTATAGTTCAAGCTCCTGGAGAGCAAGATTTAGATGTAGATCTAGCAAGTGGCTGGCATCGCCTCCACTACCAGAACCACTGACAAACACTAAAACAGACATAAAAAGCAAAAAGGTTGGTGGCATAAATTTTTATTTCATATGAATCTGTATTCAATTTCCTTTCCATTGGTGCATGGTTTGTTGTTTTATGTTGAAAAATAAAAAAGTTATGAACATTTTTGTATAACACCTTTTAATTTTTCAAAAACTCCAAATTAATTCGCCTCTGGGGGACCTTGCAGGTCCTGAAAATTCGCCTCTCTAAGAGTTAATCCCTAGAAATCTATATTTTATATATACATCACCAGAATAAGTGTATAAAACTAGAGATAATTTTGCAGGACTTTCGCATATCAGCACATAAAGCATGTCAATACAGGTAATGTTATCTTATCATCACAATGTCTCAAACACACATGACACTAGACATAAACCAATTCAACGGCAAATCATAACATTCAATACAATTTCCTGAGAGATGAGTGACAACCAGAAAATTGAGAAATTTATATCCATCTCCTGCCGTCAAATCTATGGCCTTCCCAAAGATGAGTACAAATGAATGCCTTGTCAAGAATAACAACCATGAATCACTTTCATTTTTTTTTTGTCTTATTTGGAATACATATTTTTAAAGAAGGCAGATTTTCTTGCCAAAGATGCAGCTTCTGATGCAAGTGTTATCAAAGAGCAGATTGCCGGAACAAGTTTTATTGTCAGTCCTTGAATATGAGGTGTTGCATAAAATCTAGAGACCAGTCCTCAAGAGCACAGACAGAAAATACGTGTGAAAATTTGCATTTTCACTTGCTTTTTCATGCAGAATTACTACATTTACAAAAGGAGAGGGTGGGTTCCTCGTAGCACATAGATATTTATGTCTTGATTTTCTATTGCATAGTTCTTAAAAGGAAATAATTGTCAAATAAAGAAATCATCATTAATATATGTATTTCAGTTGCGTAATTTGCCACTTGTTATTTATTTGGACTGGCTTCAAGACAAGCAATAGCATAGCTAGGACATAACTAAGCTGGAAAATATACTTTGAAAAGATGTCAAAACAGATTTTGCTTGCTAAAACACCTTTTAGTTTGTTATAATGCAACAACTTCAAGTTTTGGCTTTGAATGAGAAAGGAATGCATAATTTTTCTATTAAATGTTTCCCATCAAACTGCTATCCTCCACATTAAAAGGCTTTTTTTTTTGGTTTTGATTACAAATCATCATTTAATTGCTACAAATAGGGAATGTTGAACTTTTTTTAACTGCATTAGAAGGACAGAAGAACAAACAAAAAAGAGAATATCAGCACTTTCACTGTTAAGTAGTATAAATGTTACAAAGGGAGCATTTATCAAACTCAAAACATGCATTTCTTCAAAAAAATAAAAACATACTTAAAATATTCAAAATACAAACTGAAGTAAAATGTGTTTGTTACTCTGATATAGAGAAACCTTGTGTCCAAAAAAATGAACCTCATAAATAATACAGCTTATATGTCCATTTTATATTTTGCTTAATGTACACAAATAGAGATTAATTATGATGCTGAATGAAGTTCATGGTCAAAATCAAACCCCTTTTCACACAACCTCAAAATTATACGAGTGAGCATGGGGAGCAGACGAACATGATTCTAGAGGGTGCCAACTTACAAGATACAGTGACAAAACCTCACAATAGATAACCAGGGCTTAGAAAAGGGTTAAAATTCAGTCATACATCATCCCAAAACAGGCTGCTGAAAAAAGTTAATTATGTATATCCATGCAGATTTTCTACCTCACGGTTCTAATTTGGCTTCACATCAACCAAATAATAAGGGGAAAAAATGTAAATTTTTAGAACTCATACAAAGCCTCCTTCCTAAGCATGCTTTGAGAGAGACTACTGTGCTTGCTAAAGGTATGAAGTAATGCTCACTGATTGCATTTTGCAAAAACACAGACATATCTTAACTTGCCCCAGTACACATGTATAGATTTTCCTTTTCATAATTTTCAGTTCTTGTGGAGTGAAATCAAGAATGATTTATTTGTGAGGCAACCAGAGCAAATGAGTCACAAATCACAAGGATGCTTTTACCATGGAGCCTCTTCAACTTTTTTACTGACACAGAGAGGTCACATAATACTATGTTCAGATTCACACATCTTTTAACTGGTCTCCATGAAAGTGCACATTTCAAGCTTATTCTTTATTCTTGCAACTCAAAATGAGCACTTGTGACTGGCTTGATTGGTTTGCCTTACATTTACAATTATAAGTGCCAGAGAACCAGTACCAGATTACATTAGTCCCAGAAAACCCAAATTATAGACTTGGCTTTCTTTACAAAAGCAGAGTGAAAAGAAAAGTGAAAAATCTGTACTTTTTTTTTTTGTCCTAAACCAAAAAGAACTAATATCTTTTATTAAAAGATACAGATAATGGTTTTTTCACTGCAAAATAAAAATGTAAAGGTACTAAAAACACACCCACCTGGATTGGCTAAATATTCATCTTGATCACATGTGGTTCATAGAACATTAAAGCTGCATAGTTTGATTTTCTTTTCCTTTCATCAGACACTATAGAGTACCAGAGGTAATCAAAGTAGCACCTTCAAATTAAGTCTACTTCAATCATCTGTATACATAGTGATAGGTACTGACATCCTAACATTCTAAACACTCATCTTGAAAATCCAGTTTATTTCCCTAACAGGATGAATTTTTTCAAAGGCTACCGTTCCTCCACATATTTTCCTTCATATGCCTTGGCCATTGCCAACCATTGCCTACAGCTACTACTAATTTCTCAACGGTCCATCTACTGATTACACTTATAGCTATTGCTGTATGTTGAGCTTCATAATGTCTCACATCCTCAAGAATATGATGACATGTGAAAGAATGATAAAATAAAATAAAAGCTGCAAACAAATTCTAAAACATCATTTCAGGTGGCTGGTCAGTTTAATTCTGGTGAAATTTTGACACATACGCAGCTGTTCAGTAAATGTGCACAGTAGCTTGCCATCAGATCAAGGAGTGAGTGACCAATCTCTGGATTATTTTACACCAATGTTTAACGACACTTGGAAGAGCATTTAGAAGTAATGAAAAGTTGATTTAAGAAATCAAATTGAATTTTTTATTTAAGTTAAAATTGTTTTGTTTTTAGGTTTTGGTTTGTTTTGCTTTTTCCCCCCTGTGGAAAAGGAAAAACATGTAATCTCACAGATTTGCAGAGTAAAGGTACTTTTTCTTGTGTTACACAGACTCCTTATTTTATGGATGACAACACAAGTATTCATAGTGGGGAGGAAAAACTCTTGATCCTTGGACAAAATCCACAAAGAATACAAGCTAGTTATTGTAAACAATATCAACAAAATTTATTGAGTTTAATTATCAACACAAATAAATAAGTATGGTATTTATATATATATGTCATATACAAATATAACTACTTAAATAAATTTGTGTTACAAGCAATATATGCGATCCCTCTTTAAATAATAGTTCATATCGTTCAATGGCAATTGTATATTGTTATATCTTTACTGCATACATGCATCTCTACATAATTCCTTAATACAGGTATAAATTTTTATACATTTGATTCCATCCTGTTTTGTTTTTTTTTTTTAATATAAAGGAGAAAACTAGAAAAAGATGCACTAATGACAGGCTTAAAAATCTGGCAACATGATTTTTAATGATTTCAGTAATGAAACTGAAGTCAAAACATTATGAAATGCGGCAGCAAAAAAAGCCATCAGTAACAAACTTATTATTTCAGATCTTGAAAACTCGCATGACAAAGTGCTTTTGAAAAAATTTTTAACAATTTTCAAAAGCTTAAGGGAACTGCGAAAATGGAGGCATTTTTCTTTATCTCTTTGTATTTTTTTTTATTAATGAAAATAAAACTTACCCTTCCCGTTTTGAAGAAAGAATAATAGAACTAACTTCTTAAGAGAATTTTTTAACGAGTACCCATTTTATTTTTCTCATCATTGCTGCTTGTTTCTGAGTGTCTTAAAAGTGAAAATTGTCCATATCACTCTGAAGCAAAGCGAAAACGAAAAAAAGCTCTAAATACCCTATTCTCAAAACAGCAGCATGCTGATTTGATGGCAGATGTCATGCAAAAATTAAAGCCCCTGCTGAACAATTTTAATTGTACAAAATTAAAGATGAAAGTAAAAGATGGCATAGAACTGAAATTTTTCATGAAAAAGTATGCTCATTTTGCAATGCCCATTAATGTTACAGAAGAAAAATAAAATTGTTTCTCTCATATGAATATGCCATGAAAAAAAAAACATTAAGAAAAACTGATGTCAAACTTAACTATCAATGACCATTACAACTACTGAAGAAATATAAGGACGACTTAATTAGTTTTCATCGACTCGTTGCACGGCTTTAAAAAGAATAATTTAGACAAAAATCATATGAAACACAGTGGAAGCCCAAGCAGACATTTTTACCAAAGTCACAAACATTCACCCAAAAAAAATTTGAAAAAAAAAAAAATAAAACAAAACAGGAAACTCTACAATCAGAGTTTTGTGTGTCGCTAGTGCCAGGTTTGCAAAAGAAAAGCAAAAAATACTCACTGGTTTTGGTGACAATACATATCAAAGGTTTCGGGCCTCTAACTCCAGAGAAACTAATTTTACAGGAGGAGGAAAAAACTGCTTTTCTTGAACAAAACCAAATGACTTAGGTTTGATCACGGACTGTTTAACACATTTTAATTGGTTTCTGAGTCGTGATCTATTCATTAGTAATGCTTTATGTGTTTTTCTTCCATTCAAAAGCAAAATCGTGTTAGCGGAAAATTCCAGAGTTAGAAGGATTGTACCCGAGACCATCGATATGTGTGCAGAAACACTTCTGCCTCACTATGACAAAACTAGGTTCACAGTATGTGCCAACTGTAATTGTGTCAAATATTAGAACTAAAGGAGATAAGCTTGTACAAGACAACAATATTGACTCGTTAGTCCCATATCAGTGTATGTACATAATTTATCAACAACATGATCATCAGCCCTACAGTCCCATTTTTATTATCAAATATTTGAGAGTAAAAAAGAAAAGAAAAAAAAAAAAAGGAAAAATGACATTTTAGGAACCTGGCCCTCTAGTTTTCAAAACCTAAGGTTACCTACTAAATTGCAACAAGCCACAAAATAGTACATTCAGAAGCTAAATTCAATAAGAGTTGGAAAAACCTGCTATGAGAAGTTTCATAAATATTTATTTTTTAAATCCTATGTCTTTCATTAATTTTAGCCTTTCCAATCTCTTGTTTTTGTTTCACTACGACGATACAAACTTTAAGTTTAATCAATTCAACTAAATTCATGCAATCATGAAAATTTTAATGATTTTTTTTTCTTTTTAGTACATACCTGCAAAAGTTAACATAATGTGGAGCCTTCATAAAATGAACAACTTATAGCTAAAACCGCTATAAAGGTTTTGCTTTGTGCAATTGCAGAGCATCTTCAAAAGATAGCAGATTGTTTTAAAAAGCACATTCTTTAGCATCCTTACAAGAGAATTCTGAATTCAGGTGCTGAAAATTATAAAAATTTGTTAGAACTTTCAATCTGTGGCTATGCTATGCCAAAACACAGGCATACATGTATCTGTAGCAACTTTTGCTCTGCTTTCAACCTTAAAACCTATCATAGTCCAAAACAAAATTATATTATTTATATAATATTCTGAAGATGAACAATTAAAACAAAATGTTTATTGTAAAGAATCAATAATTTTATTACTCCTAAATGGTCAAAAAAAAATATTAAACTGATTCTTCTTTTCACAAAGTTCTTTATATCTGAAAATTCCTAAAGCACAACCAATTCAAAAATACATGGCCCTTCTCAAGGTTCACTTGTTTTACTTGAACTCAAATTCTTGAATTCATTGTCAGCCTTTCATTTTTCATATTTCATCTTGAAAGTTGACAATTTGCATTCAAATTTGTGAAAGGGGCAAAAAAGTTACCAACATATTGACAGTGTGCTAGCTCTTGGGGGCGGCTGGTCATAAACCTTGCAGCCATGGATGTTTCAGACACTCAGCTGCAGTAGCACGTTCATTTGGAGCGAAAGCAAGCATGGGCAACAGAAAATCACTGAAGTCACCGGCATCTTTCTCAGACCACTCATACTTTTCTGTGAGCACATCCACTAAACCCCAAGGCTTGAGCTTGCTAATATGTCGAAGTTCTCCTGAGATTAAAAGAATAATTAACATCAGTCCTTAAAGTGATTTTGGAAAAAGCTTCAAGATCATGAAACTTCCCTCCATATCAGACCTACATTATCTTTTCATGTGTGTGCGTTTTTAAGGGATTTTTTTTCCCAACAATACTTCATGTTTCAGAACAGGACTTTATAACATGTGGCTCAAGCATTAGACTTTACTTTCTCTTCAAATTTCTCTTAAACTTTTTGGAAAATCCATGACATCATTTGTGTACAAGTCCCTTGAAAATGAGTCGTTGCAGTTGAGCATACTTTAGTTAAAATGAAGGGGTTCTGCGTGATTAATTTGTAATGAAAACCATGATCAAGAGGGATGAGAATTAATCACTTCTCTATATGGAAAACTTTCTATAGACATGGTATAGAATTTCTGTAAAAAAAAACATTGGCAATTTTTACTTCTTTAGTTTCATGTTCTGATTTTATCTCAGTGATGTAAACCCGCAATTCAACTCATTTTGTGGGACAGCTACACATTTGTCTGTTGTACTATCAGGGGAAAAAAAACACCATTTCCAACAACATTTTTGCCTTAAAACCATGAACTAAAAAGGCTTTTTTGACTGATCTACAGAATAATTACTAAGAGACATAAAAATTTTGAATGCCTTATATATTAAAATATTCAACATTAACAACCAAGGATGCCAGTGGTTGCTGAAAAAAAAAGCGGGAAACTTATTGGTCAGCCGGGATCCAGGGGATGCCTTAGGCCCTGGCAGGGTCATAGGGCAGCACGCCGTGTGAAGGATATAGGGATTTTTAGCAATTTTCAGGCTTGATTCTGAGCCTCTCCTGCATTGAAATTATGTTTTTGAGATGGAATATGACAAGCACAGACCTGCCAAACCCAAATTGTATCCATACGCCTGTTCAGAGTATTTTGGACCACCTAGGGTAATCCATAAAGGTTTGGGAGAAATGTATTAATGCTAGCCTTATTATTATTTAAAAACAAGACTAACTGTACTATAGAATTTTTCATTTGATGTCTTCCTGCATCATATCTTAGGAAAAACAAAATATGTGGTATTTTGCACGAGTTGCTATCAAATTACAAATGAACTTTCCATTACTGTCCCTTGGAATTAACATAAATGCTGTTTTCTACCACATCTAAAATATGTGATATGGTCAAACCATGATTTATTTTTTTCTAAATTGCACTTCTGGGGCTTGTCACCAAGTCCATGAATACTGGTCCTTGCTAAACTAAGTTTTTGATGTATTTGCAGGGCAATATTTATCAAATAAACCTATTCACTTAAGACATTCTAAATTTACTTTTTTCAAACTGAAGGAAAAAATATTCATGAAAATTAAGAGGTCACTATCTCAAAAATAAATGCTGTTATTTCAATACTCCCTTTTGCACTTTTTATTGTTTTCACTGTAAACTACAATTACATTTCAAATAATAACTTTAATCCTACCTAAAAAAAAATATTTTTATCTTCATTATTATTATTGTAAAGTGTTAATAATAATAATATTTTAGTTATCTATTTATTTCTTTTGTTTTAGAAACAACATATCAAATATCTCCATACATGTCTTTCTCATATTATTTGGAAGGTCTTAGACGATTTTGTACAATTTCAGTGGCCTGGATGAATTTATTTGATTCCTTAGGTTTTTATAACATCCAAATACAGAGGTGGTCTAACAAAGTTCTTGACATTTAGTATATTCAAAGGAACAGTTATTTCAAAGTAACATAAGGGTAAAGTAGAGACTTGTCTCTAAGCCTATTATCACCTATCAACAGAGAAATAAAAAGATTGTCTAACTGTTACGACCTTCGAAAACAGGAATGAATGGTCTATAAGAGAAAGGATGAGTAGAGATAGCGAGGGCACAGATAGAAAAGAGATACAGAGAACTTCATTGGATTATAATAAAATGGCTAGACTTTCATGCATGATCTAGTTGCTGCGGTGAGCAGAACTAGGGATTTTTTCCATGGCTATTATTGTGGAAAATACTGTATAAAGTTTGTTGTTTCCATGAATGTTAGGCAATTCAATTAATTTAATCCTACATGTAGTGTTAAAATACATAGTCAGCACCTCAAGTTTCTTTGATGTCATGAAGTCAAGATCGGGCTGCAACTCTCAAAAATCAACCTTTGATTTCTTTGATCTATCGCACACACAGTGGGCTACCCATTACATTAAGCTTTTAAAATCAGAGATCTCAAAGTGGTATCTAAGACATGATGCTTTATTTATCTAAGGACACTTCGCAGACCTGGTATGAATAGAAAAACTAAATGAGTTTATTTGGTAGACAGTTTTCCTTTTGTTTCAATCCAGGATGGGCTTTAATCCATACCACATTTTTGTATGATGTAAGAAAGAAAATCGCACAAAATGAAACCAGGACACATGCGATTCAGCTCTTAGGCCTGGCCCACTCAGTATAATTTTCAAAGCGAAAGGTGTAATTTTTTCCTCATCGGCTTAAAAATTTAAGCCAAACGCTTAATATTGGCAGGTCTGCAAGCATAAAACTATCAGAGAACCAATAAAGGAAGTCACAAATCAGAAAGGCCTGAAAGGCAAAAAAAGTTGGAAAAGCAAAAAGTCGCAAATCTGATTTAAATCGCAAAACTGGCATCCCTGAATAACAAACAATCATTTACTGCATATAATTTTTTTTTTATTCCATTACGAAGTTTTCATTCACAAATTAAACCTGGTAAACTTTTAGGCTTTTTAAAACCTGTAATCAAAGAATTTTAATAGCAATAATGATTGGGAGAACCCAAACCTTTGGGTTTGTTTTTTTCTTTAAAATACAACATCAACAACAAAATTGAAATAGTTACCCCCAACTTACTAGTTGCAAAAAAAAAAGGTTTTAAAAAGTTTGGGCTAGTTAGAATAATCACAATCCTTAGAAGGCCAATTTTGAGGAGATTCTAGTTTTTCAACACGCTATTTAGAAATATTTAATTTCTCCAATACAAATAATTTAGGTTCCTCTCAATAAATCTGGTATTCACAATGTGAACATTACTATTGCATTTTAGGAATATTTACAAAAACTCATCCCAAATATACTTGTAATTAAATGCATGGCAAAATAGGACAGTAGTATCCAGTTATACTCATGGTGCTTGAGGGGCTTGAATAACATGTCTTTATCAGATTCATATCTTTATAAGAAAAAATGATTGAAAAATTATCAATAGCGTCCCTCATTATGAAGAAGATTATTGTGACCTTGAACTTTCACTTTTTTCCATTGTTTTTAATGCCATAAGTAACAGAATTAATAGCAAAGTACATGAAGTAGATAAGTTGCTGGGTCTGCATAATACAACCCTTGAGTGCAGATAGCCAAGCATGAATTCATTTGCTTTAGCAATATGTTTAGTCAATGAAATATTTCGTTTTAAGAATAACTAATTCTATACAGCAGAAATCTGTCATGCCACTAAGGCAAAAATTTAACAGAAGCGAGGTTTTAGCTGGCATGTGTTTAACCAGATACTACTGCATCTGAATCAACATTGCTCTAAATCAAATTTGAGAGTTGAAGAAATATTGTACAGAGCAACTAAGCTCCAAGGCTACTTTATATGCAACGCTCATATCAGTAGAAGAATAATGCTTGAATGAATCCTAATACGATTTTAAATCTATATCATTAATATTGCCTAGGGTGGACAGAAAGAGGCTATGCCAGCATAGATGCTTTACAAGAGACACTCATGCACTTATTGGTTTAGGGTCATAAGGTTTGAAGAAAAGAAGGAAAGAACTTAAAAATTAATTGACCTAACCTCGAAAATTGTGTAGACACTGGACGATAGTGATTTAGTTGGGTGGGTTGTGCTAAGGACTTGTGAACTTAATACAGATCTATAAAGTGAACTTAATACAGATCTATAAAACATTTTTGACATTATTAGCATAATATACACCGACAAGAACAAAATAAATTAAAAAGATTTTAGAGACTAAAATATGCTATGTGGAATGAACGTCATGTTTGTTTTTCTTTGCTCAAAATGACATTACATTACAAAAAAAAACAAAGGTATGATCACGGATGTAATCAATAGAGTAAAAAGCAATTAATTTATAAAAAAGGAATGTTGATTACCTCTTCTATTGAAAAATTCCCTTGAGTACTTGCCACATAGGGCAATGTTTCGAGGTATGGGTCCAACTAATTCAATGATGTGTGCCAGATGATCTTCATCTCGTGTGTAATCCTCACCACTGTGAGGCTCAAATAAATAGTCTCCAGTTGCTAATTCAAACGCCTGATTCGAAAAGAAGAAAATGGATATACAAATAAACCTTTTCTATCATAAACCCATTCTGGTAAATGGTTTTCAATAAACTAACTTGGCCCAAACTATTAATACGTACTCAGACATTCGAGAACTGACATTTTTCACAGGGTACTTTTTTCATTGCCCTATATTTATAAATCAATATCCATGAAATTTTTGCATGCAGTAAAAGAAAAACAGATCTTTGCAATAAAAAAAAAAATTTTTGAGTTGTATGAATACTTCTTTTTTAATTTATTTTAAAACATGTCAATTAGGCCTACATCTTTTTTTTTTTAAGCTACTTATAGGTTAAAAAAAAAAAAGCATAAAGGTAATGGTAATTTTACCTTGAATGTTAACAAGTTTACAGGCTCTGGACTCAGGTCTAGATTTTGGTCTATCAATTTCAGAATCTGAGCTAGTCTCCAGATCTTCTCTCTGATTTATAATCAGGATCCCTGTCTGAGTCATCACTTATTATGTTCTATATCAGTATAAGGCCCAAAGACATCAAACACATTTCTTTCTTAAGTCATGTTGACAATCTATGAGGCCTAAATCTAGGATGTGCAACTTCCTCATAATGCAAATCTAGAAACCTTGAGGTTTTGACATCCTGCAGTATGTCAGGGAACTTCTGCCGAAACTGAAACTAGATAAGATATGAAACTAGCGTCTAAAGCTACTCTCACAACATTTAAGGGATTTTTTAAATGCTTCCTGCAACCATCGTGCGAATGGCTCAGAGAAACTTTTAAGCCTCTTATATACCTTAATACTCATTTTGCTAAACATGGAGATTAATCCAGCATGATCATAATGGAGATATGGAAATTAGATGAGAGACTGAGACAGCAAAAGGCCATAAAGGTGATGCTTGTAAATGCATCAAATGTAACTTACAGATGCAATAGGTGGGAAGGCAGGTCTGAAAAAGTGTCCTCATAATGCAGACTATATAAACGAATTTTACAAAGAGGAGTTAGATAAAGGCCCATGATACACCAAATCTCTTTTTTAACTCAAGAAGTGTCAAGAACTAATTATACCAGCCAAGTTTCCAGTTTTTGTGGAGTGAGAAAAAATGGGGATTCACTTTTGAAATTCATATATTGCACCACAATTCAATGCACATAGATGAACAGTAAAGTGGCACTTTTAAGTCAACATATATCCAGTAATCTCTATAAGCAATAAGGTATCCAGATCTTAAGTAAAAGGAAAGAAAATTACACAGGACTCTTAGACCAAAATTCAAGGGACTGGAGAAATCATTTTGGTTTAAGTATGTTTGGTTAGCTGCTGTAATTTTCAAGATTAAAACAGTTTGGGTACACAAATCATTCAGCTTGCTGACATTTCAATTTGTGATACACATATTAGCTTTCTTAAAATGAGAGGGAAAAATGGATTGACCAAAAATATCTTCTGTGAAAGCAAACAATTCTATGAGGAAAGGTGAAAAATTTCAAAACATAGATAAAAGTTTAATCTGATGTCAAAAGTAACATGGACAGCATTGTAATATCTAATTGGTTTCGGAATAATCATAAATATTTCAAAAGCAACATAATTTACGAGTTGTGAAAATGTTTATGCTGTCAACTTTTAAGTAAGGTTGAAGATGTTGGTAAGTAAGAACTCACTAAAAACCTGTCCAAGCTGCTATGTGCACATTTTAAATCATTGAGAACAGCTTGCTTTTTCACAGATTTTGAATCAAATTCTGGCCTTCAGTATTGAAGAAGTTAATTTTTAAAAAATGGACACAGCAAGAAAAAAAAATGTACAAGAGCATGAATTTTTAGACTGATTTTTAAAATTGCATTGTCGAAGGGGAGGTTTATTTGATTGTTTTGTTTTGTTTTTTTTTAACCATAGAATTATTCATTGCAAGATCCAACTGATACAATTGGTGTCAGGACTGAAATTGTTATCAATGAAAGTTTAAAAACAGTAAGACGGTCAAGAATTATATTAATGCTCACCATGCAAGCTGTACTCCAGATATCAGCAGGGGTGCCATAACCTGCTCCAATAAGCACCTCCAAACAACGATATTGACGAGTTTGAATGTCTTCTGTGAACTGGTGGTACTGAAAGATATAAAAATTGCAATGAGTTTTAGACTAAAATCATTCTTGTAGGATGAAGTAAGTGTATTTTAGACAAACACTGGAAATAATGTCAGCAAAACATGAAGGATTTGCCTCTGACATCAAACAGTGCTACTATTATTTTTCTCTTACAAAGTTTTGATCCAAGAACACATATGTGTGGTTGCATATAAATTTATGCCTTTTTAGGTAACTTAAGAATTCAGGCCAAAAAAAGGTGTCCAAATTTACATTGTCATTCAATCACTAAACTTAATATTTGACAACTTAAATAAATTGTATAGTAAAAGTAAAATAACCACCAAATTAAAACTTATATAAACAAATTTGGACAAAAAAATAGACGTGAAAACATTTGACCAGAGAAAAACAATAATGACAAATACAATACCAAGCATCAGTGTTGTATTTGTCAATATAATTTTTTTTTTTTTTTGCATAAAGTCTTTAGGATGAAAGGTTTTTTACGTATACACTCTGCGTTTTTCAGTTTAAAGGAGCTTTAAGTTGGGGGCTGTATTCTTATATTACATTAATTTCATCTCTTTTAACCACAATAGCATATTCCAGATTCACATATTCATTCCCAGCAGTAAAGTACATGTATACTTTTGTTTACACCTTAAATAAAAATGTTGCAGTAGTAAATATATGTTAAGGACACAAAAGAGCATAACTTGTCCTCTTTTGCATAATTTGACATTGCATTTCAGATATCACTCACTACCTCCATCTGACTATTACTAAATTGTAAAGTTAAATATTGGCTGCACATCTAAAACTTGTGCTTTACTTTTACTTACAGTCCAGCAGGCATTGCCAAGATCAGCTATCTTTACAGGAAAAACATCACAGATTTCATGGACAGGGTCAGGTTTGTGAGATGAAGCTCCTGTTGATAAAAACAAAAAAATTATTCGTAACACAAGAGACAACAAATTAGATGCATATCTGACAACCATAAAGAATATATAATTGTGCCTTTGAGGCTAAAGATATACCACTCAGTTTGAAGGCAACAGATGGACGAGGGCTGAACACGCCTCATTTACAGATACAATAGAGAGGTGGTGGATAGACTGATCATATTAAAGCCAGCTTGGAGACAACTGCATGTTGCATTCTTTCCTTGAAGTGATGAAACCAGAGCGGTTATGACTCACAGCCTAAAGCAGAGCTTGAATTAATAAAACATAAAACATCAAAATATATGTTTATTTTTTTCAGCCTAAATTTGATTTCAGCTCAGCGCATGCGAAAACCACCAGGTGCGAAGAATTTACAATTTTTTGCACAATTTAAAAAAAAATCATGTTGACTTTTACCAACATACACATTCATACACATTCACCCTTTTTGTATCAAGGAAAATCTTTTTCTAGGTTTCAATTTCATTCCAACTTTACCACTAACAGTGCCAGTTAATTTACACAGTTTAACTCTTCCCGAGGTTTTCGCGACTAAAATCACGATGGTCTATATGGGCCCCAGAGGTAATCGCGATAGCACTATATACCTAGTCTAGGCTCCAGTATACAATTTTACACTCACGGAACAACCGGAAAAGGCTTAGTTTCGTTTTTAAGGGGATTCCCCTTTCTCAAACTGCTAAGACTAGCAGTCTACGCTTTAGATTGGGTTAGAAATTGAGAAGTAAACAAGTGTAGAACTGAATATGTGCTATGCTGTTGAAAATCATGGCTGGACAGGTCCAATTCCTGACCTGTTTGAGGAACTGTATGCAGACGATAATGGCAGTAATAGTGCTGAATTTATACAAGATGCACAGTTGATACTTAGGATACTTGTTACTAATGTTAGCAAGCCTGAGCCTATGGTTCAAGCTCCTGGAGATCAAGATTTAGATGCAGATCTGCAAGTGGCTGGCATCGCCTCCACTACCAGAACCACTGACAAACACAAAAACAGACATAAAAAGCAAAAAGGTTGGCGGCATAGATTTTTATTTCATATGAATCTGTATTAAATTTCTTTTCCATTGATGCATGGTTTGTAGTTTTATGTTGAAAAATAAAAAAAGTTATGTGAATTTTTGTATAACACCGTTTAATTTTTCAAAAACTCCATATTAATTCGCCTCTGGGGGACCTCGCTAACAAATAATATTATTCCACGCAATTAAATAAGTTTTAGTTAGATCTACGTTTCTATTATACGCTTACTTTTCGAGAAATGGCTTTATTTCCACCAAATAAAGAAAAAGCCCTCATAAACGCATTTGAATCTCGGCACCATTTTGTCAAATGAGGCCAGTGTCTCGTTGCACCCTGGCTTATGCTGATGACAACAAATGATGGGCACAGTAAAGTTACAATTTTGTATCCGTCAGTTGTCTTCAATTTGCTTGCAGTAGACGGATGGAGCCAGTATACCTGCAGTCTAATACTCTAAGCAGTATTATGTACACAGTAAAGATCTGATACATATAGCTCCTGGTAGCAGATCTATGCAGAAGCCTCTGACCTGGATCATCCTCCTTTTTTTAACCTACCTCTTTTCAACTGTAAATTTCAATTTGGGATAAATTGTATTTATGTCGCCTTTGTAAAGAAATGAGAACCAATAAAGATGAATCGTGTTTTGTGCCACTCATGGTCTTGATCTAGTCAGTTCAATAATTGATGGTTTTCTAATGGAACATATTACAATAGAAACAAACAAATTTAAAGATTATAAATCTTGTCTAAATCTCACAATTTTTTTTTTCAACAGGTGATTTGGATATAAAGTCAATTCCGAAATTTACAAAGGGCAGTTTTATGTCTCAATCTGGACTACGGTAGATCTACATCTATAAGTTGTATACACTTCTAGGTCTAGATCTGGTTTTGACAAACATACTGATAATTTTTTAAAAATGAAATGGTTACAGAGAAAATCAAATCACATAACCAAAAAAACAACACTAAATGGAACATTAAGTAATACATGATCATCAATGCCTTCTTCGTCTTCTTGGGTGATCAGTAAGGGAAATCAGCGAGTGAAAAGGGAACACTACAACCTATTTTTGTAATTTCTTATATCCATATTTTCTTCAAAATTAGGTGACTTACTAAAGTGCAAAGTGCCTGTAAATTAAATATGATCTTTTTTATGTGTCAGTAGGTCTACAAATTAGGAAAAATCAAGAAAAGGTAAGGTGTTATAGGTAGATCTCTCTATGGAGCCTCTTTTAGGGAATTTTATTTTTCTTTTGTATGTGTAAAATTGGTTTAACATAAAATCTGTGTGCAAAAAGCAACATTTTAAGACAGGCCTTTCAATCTTCTTTAAGAATATATATATATAATTTTAAATACTTTTTTTTTTAACAATAGGGTATAAATGCTGACAGATATCTGCCAAGCACACCGAATTTTATTATTACTGTTAGACGTTGCATACGTGTTTGGCTCAGATCATGGGTACATTCTGTATCACTTGTAATTCAAAGGCTTAATCTAATTTAAAATATGACATTTTGCCTTTTATTGGATTTTTAATTAAAGAAAAATGGCTAACGAGACAAGGCAAACCAAGTTTGGTTTATTAAACTGGCTGGGTTTATGAAAATAAAAATTTTAGTAGTAAAAAAACCTGTAAAATATAGGGTTTAAATTGTTACATTTTTCTAAGCAGACATTCAAATGCCTGTGAAACAACTCAAGACTCACAAAAAGTCTCATAAACAAAAAATCCATGGAGTATCTAAATGGCCGCAACGGACCAACGTAAAAGAACTACCAATGTATTTGAATATTTGAATGCAGATCGGGTATAAAATATTCCGTCCGTTACCCTTGGTGTCACAGTTAACAGTCCTAAAAGCGGCCCTCTCGCTACTTTAAATATCTCAGATGGATTTTATAGAGGGTAAAATATGATACACTGCTATCATTGTTTGATGAAATTAGCATTATGCGAGGTTTAATACTGTAATATGTAAATTTACCGAATTTATCTCAATCGCAGAAGTTTAGTGTCACGGCTGTAACACACGGAAGATGCAAACATCATGGGACAAACTATCCTAAATTTTATCGAAACAGTGTACTGGCAGTTGAGGATCTGGTTATATTAAGCCATGATGTCAACAATTTTGCAAGGGGAAATGAATATCGGAAACTAGCCAATGATTTCCCCTCGTGTCCTGCTATTCGCGCTTTCGTTGCGCATCCAAGCCTTTCAACATTGCTCTAAAAATCTACTTCCATCTGTGTCTACGAGTGTTTTTTCAGAGTAAAAAAGGTAAGAAACTGTGGTTAAGACATTTTTCTTGTGTTTCATAGCACATTTGTGGAAAAATACCATTTCAATTTTGTTTTAGGTGTCGAGATCTAATGTTTTCCAATAACATAAAAAACAGATTTTGCTTGAAAATGACTCTAAGTAAGAGAACAGAAAGCATTAATCACATAATTTAATCCTTATCAGGAC
>BLXT01005284.1:621788-636378 GCA_019648995.1 Plakobranchus ocellatus
ATATTTATAAAGAACAAAATTAAATGGCTTGACACCTTGTATAAAGTTCAAATTTGAGATAATTCTACCTCATATTCAATTGTAGACTAAATCCCAGTCAATCTATTATATAAACCAATTTGAGATATTTTGGAAAACCAAAAAATCACAGATATATTTAGGTGCCAAATAATGTGTCAACACGCCCAATTGCATTTTCGAAAGTTCTTTTAATCCTGACTGTTAGATATAATTATCTTCACAAGGTGCAAGCTTATGATAGCACCAGATGGCTTGTGAACATTGAGAGCGGTAGAGCACTGTACAGTTCATCAGAAGAAACTTCAGGGCTTATTAAAAATAATAAATTATTAAACCAGAGACTGTTCATGACCTGCTTTATTTTCATAAACATGCAATATTGAGTTCTTTTATGGATTTTCTTGTTGTTGTTTTGTTATTATTGGTCTGTTTGTTATAAAATTTGTCATAAAATGGCATGACCTACATGGCAACCAAATTTTAAAGCCTTAATAAAATTACATAGCAAGCAGAGATATTACAGGTTCCAACTCGGTCCAAGTAGTATTTATTTTCATTAAAATAAACCTTTTTGATAGGCCTATGCATCAAACAAATCCAGATGGCTCCATCATAAGTTTTAGAAATACATGGATTACTTGATCAATCAAGAATTTTACCATGCAAGGAAGCAAGCTGGCCTTCCCACAATAAGAACCTAGCCTAGAGCTAGCATAGAAACAAAGACTCAAAATAAAACTAAAGGAGATTCATCATTAGTCATAACAAACTTGTAATTATTGGTAGCCTATGCTTCACATGAAGTCCTGTTAAACATAAAATTTAAACGATAAGTGGTCTCATGAACAAAAATTTAAGGGTTCTATGTTATTGAGATAATGAGGATAATGAAGAAAAAGAAATGTAGATTGGCGATTCAGATTGACATACTGTTGAAAGATGTATAAAATCTGGATTAAGACCATTTGCTGACAAATGAGAAGAAGTAGGGAAAAAAAATTTATATGGAGCAAACAAAACACCACAAAATCTGGATGGCTTATTTTAATTGCACCAATGGGTCAGTGTGCCTCTCTTCATTGACCACAATGTCCCTTCAACATATAAGGTAGAGATTTAAACTGGAGTTACTGTTCTTGTCTACATCTCCAAGTTTTTGTATTTGCAATGAAAAAAAAAGTACAGATGAAGGTACAAGTTTGTAATGTCAGTCTGAAGTAATGATTATATATATACCGATGTTAACTACAATTTTCAGGAAGGTGATGGATCAGCTGGTGACTATCATTAAGGACTGCAACAATGAAGTAAGTACTTCTAATGAAGTCAGATCTTGCTGTTAAAAAAAAATAGAAATATCAATGAACTGAAAAGCATGGCCCAATATATGAAACTTATTTTAGAATGAAAATCAGATATTTTGAAATTGATCTCTAAAAAAATTAATATAAAAAGGTTTGTGGCAAATTAAAAAAAAAAAAATTTCAAATTGTGATGGTCCAACATATTGCGGGTGTAATGAACTGGGGTGTCATCTGATGCATCTTATGCAGCTAGGTGGATGTGAACAACGAAGAGCAATACCTGTCTCCTCTGTGAATATTTAAAAGCTCCTGTTTTTTGCCTTTTCTTTTCATTATAGAAAAGGGGCAACATCGAAGTTAAAAAAATTATTATGGAAAAGCAATGTATTATTTCGTATGTTTTTTTACTTTTATAATAAATGGTTGAATCAGATAATACATTTTTATTCAGTTATGACTAGCGAACAACACTGTGAATAAGGGGGGGGGTATCGTTTTGCTTTATGCTCGAAGTAGGCAACAATAATATTGACATGATTTAGAAGATATATCTAATATCATATATCTGTATGGTTTGCAGTTTTATGATTTTTTGGGTAAATGGAAAATTACTCATCCCATAAATTGTCTTAAAAGCTAAATCATAATGAAATGAAAGAAAGGTGTAGTATTATTATTATCCTCATAAATTTGCATAACTTTACAAAAATAAAGCAATAGAATATTGTCAAGGGTATCAATCCATCACCATATCAGTTATTGACCATTTTAATCATAAATTGTTCATTTATTTATTTTGCTGTTGTCGTTCAATGGAAGAGTTGCCATTTTTTTATACATATCTTTTCCATCATGCCACAATGTAGACTATTTTATAAATTTTTAATTTTGTTTTTTAGTAACATCAGCTTTGTTTTGTTTTTTTTTATGACATAAGCATGTCTCATAACATCCTTTGGAAAAAAAAAAAAAAAGAAGTAACATTGTGATTGGCACAAAGAGGGGGACGGGAGATCAACATTATCCTTAAAAAAGAAATTAAAATTGGTGTAAATGTGATATCTGCATAGTGATATGAAATCGGTAATGTAAGAGTCTGAATTTTCTGGGTTTTTTTTTCACGTATGTTGCAATACTTTCTGAGTTGTATTTTCATAAAAAGATTTCATCCTGCTTTTGTTCTATGCCTCAGGTGAAATCGACTTTGTTGTATCTGATGGAAAATATGGAAAAAATAACAGATGTATCGAATGGGCAGTTTGAAAAAAACATGTCTTCATGTAAGTTCTTTTCTTTTTAATTCAGTACAATTGAAATATTTTTCAAATGTCATTGGCTAAACTATATAATGGTATCCCACGGCCAGATTTTATTTTAAACTCCAAATCTTGTACATAGATACAGCATTTTCAAATTGCCTGAACAATTCTAATGGAGGGAAGAAGATGTTTATGTTGTATCATAATGCATGTCATACATAGATAGCAATGAAAAAAAAATTAAAATAAATGTCTTTCCTTGAAAAAATTTGAAGGAGTGGGTGTGTCTCAAAACAGTCTCTCCTGAATTTTGAAATGACTTTTTTTTTTCTTGACAGATAGATCTCACCCTGTTTCTATGGGTTTTTCAAACACCTTAAATATCTAGATCTGCATAATTTTCATTTTACGAGATATGTTATTTCATGATATGAACATTTCTATGTCAGTAACTTTAGGTGATGAAAAATTAATTCAATTTAGATTTAGTCATCCTCTGTAAAAATGTTTGAAAACTTAGCTTCAACCTTTTCATAGAGGAGTTTTTTAAAAAGTGCTTAATATAAGCTTTCTTTATATGGAAATAAATGGTATTATGGATCATAGGCTTATTTCGTAATAATTAAGATCATGCTAGCCAAGCATTTTATCTGATGTCTGTCTTGTTTTGTTTTGCAGTTCTTGAGCGCATCTGGATACATGAAGAAGCTATTAAAAAATTAATTGAGGAGCATGGAACAAAAGCATGTGTTCAAAATGAACTCGAGGCTAATCTTGCAAAGGTATTTTTTTTCAATCCTCAACTTTGTAATTTATAAGTACTGATTTTTTTTTTTTTTGTTCATTGTTTTACAGCAGCCAGACTATTCAAACTTTGAAGGACAAAACTATTCTCATATATTTTTTTGGTCTTATATTATCTCTATATTTTTTTGCAGCCCTTTCTTTGTCAATCCTAAGGAATGTTTAGTGATGTGTATACATATTTTATATTTGCGTGTGTTTTGTGTGTATGTGAGAGAGAGAGAGGCTTTGGAATTGGAGGTAAGCATGTCTTTATCTGCCAAGTCCCCCTTTCCATAGATGTCCTGGGAGCAACCCTCTTTTCATAAATTATTTTGTGTGTCTGTGGCTGATGAGTGACACCTGCCCTTCCATAATCATTTACACAAGCTGTCTTTTCACACATGCCTCATTGATTGCTTCTTTATCAGTGACCCCTTATCTTCTGCAATACATGAAATTGGCTTTATGTTACTTAAAATGAATGTTTTTCAATTTTTTTTTTTAAAGAAGAATGGCTTTCAAATAGTGGCAGAATGAAATAACATCAAGGGCTATTATTGTGCATGTCAGGCTTTATTTTAACACTGGCATGTCACAATTTTTCCTTTGCCCTCAGAAAGATTGTCAGATTTCTACTCTCAAGGGGCAGCTGGCTGAGGCAACAAAAGACACTTCTCAAAAGTGGACAGAGGCTCTTAGGTCTGAAATGCGGTTATTTCAAGCAGCTGTGATGGACAAATTGGAGGTTTGCGATTAACATTGTAAAAACTGAGAATAACTACAGTGAGATATTTCACTTACTAGCTCTCTTTGCAAGAGGAAGGAAATGTGCAGGCCCAACATTAGCTTTAATGCAGAAATAACTTTGATCTGTCCCTGAACACTGCAAGGCTTTGAAGCCAAGGGTAAACAAATATGTTTGATAAAAAAAACAAATGTTGTAAATTAGTCCTCCTACATGATTTCTTGGGTATTTGCCTTTAAAAGTATGATAAAATTTTACAAATGTATATTAACTTTAAACTCTGTTTCAATATTGTTGAATTTTGTTTGTTTTTTTCTCTCCTAAATTTGCAGAAATCAAGACAACCGAAAGAAAAACATCAATATGATTTTATTACAGACTGTTTGGACACAATACATGAACAACAAAAAAAAAATGAAGGTTTTTGGAAATCATTGAAGAGTGGCATGAAAGATTCTGAAAAAAGGTGAAGATCTGGTTACATTTAATGATACAGTAGTATCTGGTTAAATGCTGTGTGCTCAAGAGGCTTGAATATTCTGCATATTTAAGGAATGTGTGCCTTTAAAAGAAGTAATTATAAAAGACAAGTTAGTTCCTTCATTACATTGCAAGAAAAGAATAGTAAATATATTATTATTTAGTTGTGCAATGTGCAATGCCCCGGTTTTAGGGCATTAGTTATGAGGCTGTTAGGGCATTTTTCTGCCTAAACTCTGTTTCAGCATATCAGCGAATAAGCTTATCTTTTCGGAAACAGGTGAATAAAAAAATCTGCATCCTGAGCTAGATTTAGATTTAGAGCGCAGGTTTTTGTTGTTTAATTTGATGCTTTGCAACAGTATCATCTAAAATGGAATTTGTGAGCCTAATAAGGTATTGTAGATCTAGCCTAAAAACTTCAGATCTGATCAGATATTATAGAAAAACTTTTGCATGAATGAGCGATCAAAACTAACAAATCAACCTGTGCAATTAGGTCGTTTTTAATTTTCTACTTAATCTGAGTTTTTTTTATATAGATCTAACAATAATACTTAAATAGCCTTGACCGGGTAACAGTTAGAAATGGCTAGCATCACTATTGAAGTCTGGATATACAAAAAATTCAAAATAATATGGTGTCACAAAGCAGTTTCTCTTGACTGAACAAACCATGTGTGTGGATGGTAGGTAATGCAGTCTGGAGTTATGCTTTTGTGTTACACTTTTTTGCTCCATTGTTTGTTTTTTTTTTCAAATTGACAGAAAACTATGTAACAAGCACACAAAGGAAATAAAGAGCTAGGTATATGCAAAATAGTCTGCAATTGCATGCAGCAGTATGACTTCATTGACTATAGGCCTAGGAGGAAGAACAAGACCAGCTAATGCTTAAGCTACTGATGGGGTAATTCTGCCAGCTGTTGAATGACTTTTATTTTTTATGTTGACGAGTGAAGCTAAGGAGAATGGATATTGCATCATCTTGCCTGTGCTCTTGGTAAACCCTTCCCATACCTCAGCCTTAACTCTCTTTACATCCATGCTAACCCCCAGCCCTCATGTACAGGGCAAGAGAGCCCATCTTCTCTTCACCATCACTCCCTTCTATTCTTTAATAATAGTGTATATACTTACAACTCTCTGCAGAAGTGAGCCCTTTTAGCAATTGGGTATTTCATTCTCTTGAATGGTAATCGCTACTGATTTCAAAGTGTGTCTTTAGGCAATGTAGAGCGTATTTAGAGCAGGTCCACACTGATTATATATGACAAAAAAATCTCATCATCAGATACTACTGTATTATAAGATTCTCATCCTTCTAGTTTGAAAATACTGTTGATAACAAAGGAGAGCTGAATTTGTCATCCAAAAATGTATTTCTTACTTGGATTAAAACAATTGATGTAGGTGCAGAGTCATGACTTTATTGCTCAACCTGTCACCACGGAATTTTGTTATTTGAAACTTCAAATTTTGCTATAAAAACAAAAATTACTAAATTGTGCTAAACGTTGCCATAAAATCTTCCAAGTTTTTGGGATAAAATTTTAAAATGGTTTGCATTCTGGGTGAATGATCCAAAATTTGAATTACAAAAATGAAAAGAAATGAATTATTCATTGGAAAACAGATGTTTGAAATGTACTGTGATGAAATAGAAAAGAAAGAACTTTTCTTTTTATGACGTAAAATTCCTCTAAGAGACTATCATACTCTTAATTTTTCTTCGAAATGGCTTTTTGGTTGTAAACTACCACACAGATTTCAGACTGATTCACACAGAACACTATTTAAATACTTCTCAAAGCACAAATATTATTGATCAAATTGTATAAATAGTTTAAATTTTTAGCATATGTTTTAAAATAACATCATATAAATATTACTATAAAGTGGAATGAACCCGAAGCTTAAAATAGAACAGATTATTTATAACAAAGGTTTGTAAGGATGCCAGTGAGTAGTGGTTAGGCATAGATTTCAAATATCAATTGGCTATCCAATACTACATGAAAGAAATATAAAATGTGTAAATTTGAGTGAAAAGTTTCCAGGCCTTATCATTATCTTTCCTATATTCCACCAGCAATTTTTTTCACAGGTACTGCCTAATGCAAATGAATTATTTAAAATGAAAATATATATATATACACATGTGTTTCAATGAATACATCTTTCATTTAGTGCTTAGATGCACTATAGGGACATAGCAGTCATTGTTAATTTTAATCTGGGATAAGGATAAGAGAAAAGCAATTTCCCCATGGAGTCTCTTTCCAGTACTCTTAAAAAAGCAGCCAGTGCAGATTTCTTCCTGCCGGATTTCACTGAATTCCAATCCTTGTTAAGTAAATTATACAGAATAAGAATGGGTCCAGGCCTACTGAGCACTATGGCCCAACACAGCAATAAGTGGGCTTTGCCCTGCTTTTATATATAAAAATACTGTTTCTAGCCGTATGAAAGACTGTACTTTAAAAACTTTGGATGCATTACACCATGAAATCACTGTTTTAGAGATCAATAGGACGCAATGGATACTTGTCTTTTTTTCTTTAGGAATGTGTAGGTTTTTAAATTTTGTTTGTAAATATTTATGCAATTTACCATTATTGGAAGGAAAAAATTGACATAAAAAGCACTTTCTCAGCATAAATTTCCCGTAAAAGCTTAGGGGACATAAAACAACTTAGAACAGCATAAAAAGCTATTTTTAATTAGGCAAAGCAGATTTTCTCCTTTGTCAACATTGATCCTGTTTACAATATTTCAGTGAAAATATGCCATATTGATAGAATGAATTGATGTTATCGAAGGCACGTTATTAGAACCAAAAAAAAAAACAAGGAACTGAAAGAGAAGATAGCTCTACAGGCCAAGGTCTAAGTCTATTTAATTTTGGTTAGAATTCTACTGGTGGTGATGGCCAGTTTGGACGATTTCACAACGAAAAAAAAAAGAAGAAAAAAGGCATAACATTTTTTTTTGTTTTTTAATATGGAAAAAGGGAAAATTTCAGATTTTGGAAAATTTTGGTGAAAAGAAAAAAAATTTGTGGCCGCAAATTTGCCTCTATTGTTGCAAAAAACTGCTGGGCATCTCAGTAGATTTAGGCAAATTCTGGATAAATCCATTTTGGTGCAGAACTGTGGCCATATTGCTTTACCCTTTCACCTGTTGCCATACTGAGCATTTTACTACTTGAACATAGATTCCCCTGAAGAACTGTAAAAATGTTATTGCTGGTATACCTGCGATATTTAACCTAGGGGAAAGAGTAAATAGATGAAAGCAAATTGTGGATAGAATGAATAAATTTATGTACATGCAAACTCTATAACCCTAACAAAATAGCTAAAAAATGAAAGAGTTTGTTCTGCAGAAATATCAAAAGATTATTACCATGATGATTGCTTCCATAATAAAAATGTTGCTGTTAGTGGTTACCGATTCTGTACTGTGCACAATGACTATTTTTATTTCATTTGAGTTATATCATTACCCATTGGTTTCTGCTTTTGCCATTCTCAAACAGGTGTTGTTATATTCTCTTTTCATTCCTATCAGATCTAGTTTAAGTTTGTGGTTGTCTTTTTATATTTTTTTTACATTTTTTTACAAAATGAAAGAAATCGATGATAAGTCATAGTAAGGATTTTTAATGTTGGAGAAACTTGTCTAAAAAGTTTAACGGAAAAATAACAAAAATGAGACTATAAAATGTTTGCCCTGACCAGAGCATATTGATACACTATCTTCAAAATAATGATCTAATAGAAATAGATTTATTTTTTAAAGTGTATAATCATGAGATGGATTGAAATTGTAAAAACGAGGGACTATTTGAGCACTAGGACATCATAAGTTTGTTTTTATCATTTGTGGATTTTAAAATAGATGCATGTTGAATTAAAATCAAAATTAAAAGTAGCATCTAATCTTTTTCTGTAAGTTGATAGGCCCAGAAAAATCATTGTTTAGTCACTGCTGTTTCATAGTTGTTTTCTTCTGTGTTAGAATGTTTGTGCTGGTGTATGATTCATCTTTCCTTGCCTTTTTTTCCATTATTGAAGGTGATTTTTGCTCCGCTGTTGAAAAATACATACATTTTATATATATATATATATATATATATGTATATATATATATATATATGTAGAGAGAGAGAGATTGATAGATAGACTAGGTTTTGAAAATCAATTAACAGTATTTTTAACTGCAGTCCTTTTTTACCCAGCTCTAGAAAATGTATTTTCAATATGGATGACCTTTCTTTGTTGTTATTAACAGAAAAAAAAACAAGGTTTGGAAAAATTTTAATTTTGCGAGGTCCCATTTAGTTCTTTTACTGAGCCTTTTTTTTTAATTGATAACTCTAGGAAAAGATTTGTTTTCAATCTAGATCATGATTTATAAAGAAACATAATTTTTAGGACTTTAGGTATTTGATGTCTTACAAGAGGGAATCAGTCCTGTGTCACCTGTGAATTCTAGTTAATTTGACCGAATGAAGCTTTTTTCTCTTATCTATCAATTTTCTAGATCTTGAGTAATCACTTGTTGATTTTCACTCCCTGTGATGTTACGTATACAAAGTCGCTTGTAAAAAATCTTTTAAGAAGACAGATTGAATTGTCCGTTTCTTTCCTCATTTGATCTCGTATTGATTTGTGTGTGTGTGTGTGTTTCTCTAATTTTTTATTTTATTTTATTCATTTTAATTTTTTTTATTCAAGATCCTATAGTTATGTTTAATTACTTTATTACTTGATTTTTTTTATTTTTTATCTAATTTTCTTTACTGTTACAGCATAATATTTCCGTTTAAACTTTTGCCAATGAAATGCCTTTTTTTTTTAACTATGCCTTTACTTTGAAATTCTTTGTGACTCACATGAAATACAATGTTTGGGGTGTATTCTGCCCTACAGAAAGTGTCCACGTGAAAATGTACCTTTTCACACAACAAAAAAAGAGGAAATCAGAAATATTGGCTGATTTAAGTGGCCCTTGACACTTCTTGGGTAAATTTTTTTTAACATGAATGTTACTCTTTTGAAATGGAGATCAGACTGGCTAAGAAGCAGGATTCATTTTGTGTGTATAGAAAAATCAAAATTTTTATGAGAACCAATGTTGAATCAAAAAATAATTTTTTTATCAAGCCATAGAAAATGTGGAAACTTGAGGTAGATAAATTGAGGTCTAATATATATACAAATAAATTTTGCATCAATTTAAAGAAGGAAAAAAGGCATACTGACCTTGTTACAAAGATCTCCATCTAACCCAATTTTTTACTGATTTTCTGTGATTGCACTACATCTTGCTACACAAAATGATCAGTGTTGTTATACAAAGGTTAATCTTTGCAAATGCAATATAAAAGTATGACACTGAGTTTTATTTTTTGATGAAGCCATTAATGCTGCATACATTCACTCTTTGAAATTGTTTCTTTTGCTATAGAATTATTGATGGTGTATCAAAAAGTCTTCAAAAGACAGAATCCAAGATATTATCACAAGAGAAGGACTGTTGCAAAGAATTTAAAAATCTAACTGAAATGAACAAGAGAGACATTCAGAAATGTAAAATGATTGATGCCGTTGAAAAACAAGATTTAGATCACTGGACAAGAAGCCTGGAAAATACAATAGAGTAAGTTAAACCATGAATTTTCTTTTCACCTTGGAAAATTTTATCTTCATGCATATCTTCCCAAATGTATAACTATGAGTGCACAAAATTTAATTTTACTTTACTGTATTTGAATTTTTTTTTCTTTGACTTAGATTGCATTTATCAAATCCTATTTTGGTGAAGATTTTATACAATTTCTTTCAAAGCAATGTTCCTGTGACTTATTCCCTTAAATTTGAAGAATTTGAGATTTTTTTTAAGCATTGATCTGAGATTTTGCTGTTAACTTCAAGATGAAAGAGTATATAAAAGTTAAGTCAGGCTGTTAAACACAGAGTTCATTTGGCCGTGAAGAGACAATTGAAAAGAAAGAAACTGCTGGGTATAAGTTATTAAGGAAGTCTTTATTTGGGCTTTAAGCAATAGCTACAGCCGAAAGTAAAATTTGGGAACTGAGTTGGTACAAGGTTTGGGCTGCAATCTTGTTATCATAGGAACAAAGAAGGCAACTAGTCGTCTTTAATGAACCCTTAATGAAATTACTTTCAAGGACAATACCCAGTTCACAATAAAATAGCAGTGATAAAGACATAGTGAAAATAAAGGACAGTAAGCTACAGCACTATGTTTAAATCTAGCCTGATAATATTAGTGCTACATTAAAGCCAATACACAGAAAACAGCGAGTAGAGCTAAGCCATCAAAAGTAAATTATGTCCTCTCAAATTGACATTTCACAAAAGTATCTGTTAATGCCAATTTACTTTTAGAAATCTAATTCGCCTAACATCACTCCTGGTAAGAGAAATGCAATTGTAAATCACAGTTTGACTTTGTTGTAGCAGAAATTTTACATTTTGGTCACACCTTTTCTAGACTAATTTCTTTTGAATTTCGGGTTACTGGAATAGCATGATTTAAGTGTAAGTGGACTCAATCATATATATATTTTTAGCAACTCCATACAATATTTCAAGATTAGTTCAAAATGAGTGGGAAGATGTATTTTATACTTAACTGCTTTTTTGCAGTCCTTCTAGTACAAGAAATGTAATTATGTCACATTATGATGGAGGGGACCAATTGGAGAAAGATAAGAGAATTAGATCAAGTACGATTTTGGAATTGAAAATAGAGTTTTCATATCGAGTAAGAAACCAAGCTTGACACACCGGTATTAATTATTAAAAAAGTAAAGGTTAGTTTGTGCCTCTTTCAGTGATGAAACTTCCCATAACTCTGCAACTTTTCTGTTTAAATGTGGCAGGTAGGAAACCAGAGAACTTCAATCTTTATTCATACCGTTACCTTGTGGTTATCTCTTGAGTAAGTTTTAAAGGTATAATTTAAAAAGGATTTAAAAAATGTACATTTTAATATTGAAACTTCGATCCTGTCAGTTTTAATTTTCTTTCAAGTGATATTTTATGTTCTCTCTTACAACTTTCTCTTGACTCACTGAGAACTAATCCCGCAACAATTGCGGGATGTCTCTGATGTCAAATGTGATGAATCTCGCACCTGTTGCGTGATATACTTTGCTGACCTATAACCTCTAAAGAAACCATTCAAATGTCGGGGGATCCATCCTTAACGCTAGTCACGCATCTTGTTTCATTTCATAACAAGTTTCGTTTTCATCAAGTGGTAACTTTCTATGTTGTTAAGCCCATGGGGAAGTCACTCCTTATAGTGTTGAAAAAGAAATTCTGATGATGTTGTAAACAAAAGTTAGAAACATGGCAAAGAAACAATGCAAGAGCAATTTAATTATGTTAAATTGATCTAATTTTTTTCCTTTTACGTATCCATTGATTCAGCTAACTAGCTTTCTGTGAAAACGACTACATCTATCTTTCTAAGCTTGACTTGAATTAGTTTATGAACAGTGATGATTTCATTTACAACCACAAACAATAAATAATAAGAACTCAAAGACAGTCAAATTAATTTTTTTGAAAATCAAATTTCTTGGTGTCTTGAAAAAATCATTGAAAAAAAAAATCAGAGTGTTGATTTGTTAGACCTAGATTGTTTCTTTTATGTGTGTAAATATTATAAAAGTAAGTTTGGTGGAATTTTTTTAATTGGGTGAAAATAGCCAGTCCCCAGGGTATGTAAATCTGCCAGGGGCCTAGTCCTCAGTGAGTTAAGTTTGATAAAGTTTTATTTTATCTTAATTCTTTGTTGATCTTGATTTCAGGGTACAATTCAAAGAAATGGTACATACTTTGGAACAGATCATCACTAGAGAGATAAAAATGATTGACAAAGAGGGCAATACTTCAACACACAATCAAGATTTCTCAGGGTGCAAAAGAAGTCATTCAAACCATGTGCCTAGTAAAATGCCACCTCTTTTTATAGGCCCATTTCAAAATCAGACACAGCCTTTTGCAATGAGAAAAGGTCCCTCTCCTTATGCTGTCGTGGCGCCTCAAAGAAAAGCACCTAGTGATAAGACCTCCGAACTTAAAATTAGTTCACATCTTGCCAAACCGAGGAAGAGGAGGAAATCTGTCTACAATGACAAGAAATGTTCTAGCAAAAAGAAATGCATTATTGAAGGCCTATCCTGTAACAGAAACGAATCACCTTGTAATTTCAGAAATATGAACAGCATCAGCTCACATACGAAAGATAAAACTAATTTGCAGCAAGGGTCTAACTTGAGAAAGAACAGTCTACGGAGTCATAACAGCCAAGACAGTAGAAATAATCAACAGATGAATTCTGCTATCAGAAAGGCTCTTGATGCATATAACTTTGATGAGCCAGATACACAAAACATTGCTTCCAAACCAATGATTAAGTTGCAGCACAACAGTGTTCCCAGACTTCAAACAGCGTCTTACGCTGGGTTTGTTTGATTTGTGTTTGTTAAAAACAGACCACAATCTGTTCCACAGAATTTTCAAATGTTATCAAAACATGCATATGTGCCTTATCTTTATTTTTATGAGCTGCCACCAACATGCATGCTATTACAGTTTGTTTTTTTTCATGGCATCATATTGAATTAGATTTTCCATCTGCTGGAATTATTGAATCATGCAGACTCCGAAACTTGTCAGACTTTCAGTGTGCTATTGAGAATATGAAGAAAAATTACGATGTGAAAGGCAAACCATGCTCTCAAGTAATATGAAATTTGATTGCCTAGAATTCAAACAAATGAATTGAATGAAGATGGAAGTCCAAAATTGTCCCATTATGAGATTACCAGCATTAAAAAAAAATGTTATGAATAATGTTTTTATCTTAATTAAAGACATTTGAATTCAAATATATGAAACACAAAAGTACGTTTACTTTCAACTGTATGTAACAATTATTCTCCCTTAAATTTAATTGATATTTAGCTTTTAGCAGTAATTTTTCAAAATGTTTATATAACCAAAAAGTGAGGTCATCTCTGAAGTAAAAGAGCATCACTATATACATAAGACATGAGGCAACTTCATTTTATTTTTGTCATCCTAAAATATCTGATACCGTGGGAAGAATATTTGAATTTTTAAGTGTACTTGTAGTTTGCGATAAAGGGTATGGATTAAATTCAAAATCAAATGGCTCTTGATTTTCACTTCAGTTTATATGCCTTCTTTTCCTTTTTAGATCACAACTTGATTTAAAAAAACCAGGCACTTTTTCCAATGCATTCAATGAAAACAAAGAAACACCAATGGTAAGTTGTTATATTTTTGGATAATTCAAACACATAACAGAGTTTCACTTATTGCCAATTTTTTTTTCATTCTCTTACGGTAGACCCAAACAGACACCAGACCCGACGGTTAGACCAGACCGTCTTCCGGTGCAAAAGAATGTGCAACAGCTGATTAGTAATCACAGGTAATAAAAAACGGTGAGCTACCCACACCAAAACTCGACGTCCCGGATCAGACCGTTTGGGAATGGGCTTGTTCATTCCACTCTGACCGTCGGGTGAAATGGGAGATAATTCATATCATAGGGGTTTTCCTCTGAAAATGATCTCCCTTTCCACTCCGTGCTTAGTGTGTAGCATTTTGCAATCAATTCAATGCGTTGTTGAAGTACTTTTCTTAGGACTGCCTACAACGGATGACGAAACGCTTTTTCTATGTGTGCAACAAATCCCAGTCAGAACTTGGGTTTCATGCGAAAATATTGTATGAATCATTCACTGCCTTTAACCAGTCTGGGATATAAATGAAGGAACTCGCCATAAGATTTCCTATTTTTTTGGATGGGATGGTCCCCAAATCTTCTAGATGGATTCTGCCTTGCTTGCTTCTTCTTAACCACAATAAGGGGACGTTCAAATATAATCTTGCACCTTGGAGAAGGGGGGGGGGGGGGTC
>BLXT01005284.1:714737-734806 GCA_019648995.1 Plakobranchus ocellatus
CCCCCCCCAGTAAGAAATTATACCCCTTTCTTTCATTATTAATGATGCCGTTCTTATTTTTTGTTTATGCTAGTGATAGAGTGCTGCATTAAAGGCAGCATAAAAATCATTTAGCTTTTCTGTTGTCCAATCTTTATGAAAAACATTTTCTAAAATGTGTGTAATTATGTGAATTTCAATTACAGAGTGGATGAACACAGTGCGTGTGCACAATAAAAATACTCTCTATGATTTGATAGAAAAGAGGCCAGAGGGTAAAGGCCTCCTTACAGTGTGTAACCACACCAGCTGCATAGATGACCCTCTTATGTGGGGTAAGAGAAACAGCCTCAATCTCTTTCTAGACCAGTTTTAATCTTTCAGTGGTGCATCATTAAGAAATCTCTCATGATCAGTCAAAATGGGTCAGAAGTTGCAATTTGAACATTTTAAAGATTCTGAAAACTTGAGATGGCTTAAAACTTCTTTCTTCTTGCAAAAATGAAAATTGCTAATGGAACTATTCAAGATATCCGTACTGATATTGATCCTAGATGTAGGATTTTTCAACTTATTGTAAATTCGAAGAGGGAAAGATAAGTGAAAATAATTCTTTTTTCTCAAAAAATTTTTGAGCAACATTCAATAGATTAGGATTGGTCTTATATGGTATGATTATAATCATTTCAAATTTTTGAAAGAAAAGGTGCCACATTTTCTATTAGAATTTCACAAGAATTTACATTCAAAACTTAAGAGTTGCTTTATTTATAAGTATCGAATGTAAATGATAATTATAAGAAAGAATATATGACAGTTGTCTTTTTAATCGTTCCAATTAAACATATATTTGCATCTTTGAATTTATAATGCAGTGAAATGTACTGTAATGTCCATAAACAAATTTTAAAACAATTTATATGAACATTATTTGTGAAAGTGCCCTAGAAAGTTTATATTTTCCCAAGATTGTCTTCAAATGAATATAATTTAGATTAATTTTTTTCATAAAATTTTCAGAATTTGTTTTCATGCATCTCTTGAAGCTGAAAGCATCTGATCCCTTTTAAAAACATTGTATATTATAAAGGTGTATTGCGGCCTCGGATTCTTAAAATGCACAACTGTATGAGGTGGACTTCGGCAGCAGAAGACATCTGTTTTAAAAGAAAACTTCACGCACTTTTTTTCTCCTTGGGCCATGTCTTCCCGTTAGTGCGAGGAGATGGTGTCTATCAGAAAGGAGTGGATTTTTCCATAGAACAATTGAATTTAGGCTCATGGTGTCACTATTTTCCTGAAGGTAAACATTTGTAATTTATTTACAACACAATTTCAGTATTACTGAAACAAAGATGCCACAGTCAATACTGCTTAAGTCGATGTCTAGAGGACATAATTAAAAAGACCGACTTACATGATTTTTTTAAAGTTATCTCCCCATTTGAAGCACTTTGTTCACCTTGCTCTAAGTTTTCCAATGTAGATCTAATGTGGTTTATAATACATCCAAGTGATGGCTTTTTGTTAGCTTTTACTTCTAGCCTGAGATCGAATGAAGCTGGGGGGGCACATGTTTGTAGATTGGCAGATAGATGCATCTAAGATCTAGATCAGTACCAGTATTGTGTTGGCTACAGTGGAAATTTACTAGGCCCTAAGGTCTTTGTTCTTGAATTGAGGAACAGGGGAGGAGATGTAATGGGTTCGGGAGGATTAAAGGGTAAATTGCATAGGACCAAGAAAAACAAGTCTAATTGTTCAACAATTACTGCGCGCACCTTCCAGCCACTGCCTCCCTAACCCCCCTCCCCAATACACACACAGACACTAGTACAGTGGAACACGTTTAAACCGAAATTCTAGGGAGTGTGATTTCTATTTTGGTTTAAGCATAGTGCATTAAATAAGTAAGATTAATAACGGAGAGTAACCAACTTCCGAAATATTAAGTTAAACCAATCCCACCCATCGTCACACCATAAAGTGAATGAACACGCCTATCCACGAATATTTGTTATATCCATTTCTCTATCTCCTTCTCTTTCCTTTTCAGTTACGAGGTTCTTGCACCTGTTATAATATTTTCACAATTTCATCATCATCTAAGTAAGTTTTTCGGTCCTAGTCTCTGCTTGTACAATTTAATCATCGCCCAAGTTTTCCAGTACTGAAGCTCTCCACAAGACAGATGGCTTTATTACTTTATGGCTGTGATGCAACAGTGTTTGCTTAGCTTAGCGTTAACAGACGTGCAGTAGACCTAGACCTAGCCAGACATCGGGCCTGGCCATCTGTAGTGTGAGGTACTGGTAACTAATAGTATTGGGTTTGCATGGAGTAATGGCGAAAGAAAGGGATCTGTAAGGGGTGTAAAAAAAAAAAAAAAGATTTTATTTTATTTGACGGTCGGACAGTGACTGGGCTCTCCCGGTAGTTTTTATTTCACTTTAGCCATAGTAAGGCAGCCAGCGCTTTCGGTTTACCGCATGTTTAATAAGAAAGAATAAGAGGAAAAACGGAAAGCTCTTCAATTTCTTTTTGGTTTAGCCGTTTTTTCGGTTTAGCCGTTTTCGGTTTAGGTGTGGTCTACTGTAGTTTGGAAATGATAGTTATACTTAATCATCACAGTAGCATTGCCTCAGAGAGAGAGAGAGAGAGGGAGGGAGGAAAGGAGAGAGAGAGAGAGAGAGAGAGCACTTTGAAGCTTAGTCAAAGCCAGCCAATGCAGCCTAGGGCAACATAATGATCGCTGCTGATGTAATGAGTGTGAATAGATCTAGAACAAGGCCTGCCTCTAATTAGACTGTTGGCCTGTGATGAGCAATGCCCTCCTTCTCCTTCCACCATAAACAGACACACACAAAAATAAAACTCCCTACTGTGGCCCCATCCTGTGACTGTGTAAAAGCAGTTGAGAATGTAACATAGGGTGAATTGGACAGTAAAAGCCCAGCATTATGCACAGGCATATTGTAAGCATATTTATGTGTACCGGTAATTAACATTTTTATAGATTAGATGGAGGAAAAGCATTGTTTAATGGAAGATAAGGAACAGTAAAAGGTCGACTTATATGAAAGTCGAGTTATGCTGTGGCGCTGTACAATAAGTCTTCAAACGGGACAGTTTCAAGTGAAAAGATTGATGTGAATAAAAATCAACTTAAGCAATGTCATTGTATACTATTTTTTCATTAGAAAAAGAAAATAAAGGGCAATTATGTTCTTTTTCATTTTTTTATGCTCACTCTAGCTTTTTAATTAGTTCGTAAATCATCACACCAGCTCTATATGTTCAAAATCTCATAAGTTGGGTTACTCAAGTCAAATCCTAATTTTGAGAAAAAGGAATGAAAGTATTAAGATCAACAACGATTTTCAGAGTTGTTGAACTTTTTTTTTTTTTTTTTTTTTAAAATTTTCATGTCCATAAATCCCAAGCTAAAAAGAAGGAGCATTATAGAACATTCATATGGACAAAAAAAAGATTTTTGTAAAAGAAATGCAAAAAAAAGTTGCCAATATAAAATGAAAATATAACTGACAAATTAGAGGGGTATGACATTTACACAAATGTTGGTTTGCCATTAATATAAGTAATTCAGATATGAGGAGGTGCAATAGAGGTCATAATTCTAGTTGTAAATGTTCAGGGCAATGCCAGACTCAAGGCAAGAAATTCTAACATTCAAAGATATAGTTGAAATTTTTTTTTTATTTATTGATTAGGACTCAGGAGACTTTTCCTCAAAATATCTCATTCAAGTCAAAAGTTCTGTGGGAATGCGACAGAGTGTCTCATACTCTATATCTTGTAGTTAATAAATTTTTATTTTTTTTTTGTGCTTCCCAAAGTGTTCACCTTAATTCTTTTTTATTATTCATTATTTTTTAGGAAAAGTAAACATGACTCAGGAGTTCATGAGGCTTAAATGGGGTAAGTGAAGACATGGTTAGATTTATTTTTTGGTTTTTTAATTTTTAATATTTTACATCTGTTTCTATTCATAGTATGTTTATTTCATACACATTTTTATTATACAGCAGTAAGAAAAGTCGCAGGCATTTGTTTTGCTGTACATCTACAAGCACTTAACTTATGATTTAAATATTTTAGTCACTTAATTTAGTTTGTATCACCACAAAATAAGAGATTATTATCTGGCTAGCAGCAGGTAGAATCAACAGAACCAATAAAATTCTAAGATAGAAATTATCTCATAATGTTGTGGCTAAATCTTCAAAAAACAAAATGAGATCCGCCCACACATAATGAGTGGGGAGCCACCAAAGGAAATATAAATTTGATAGCGTTTGAAGATATTAACAATGACTATTTAATTTACATATTACAAATTCAATGTCTTTTTATTGTCGCCTATCTTGTTCATCAATTACACATCAATCTATGACAATCATTTTCTTTAAACTCTTTAAAAGACTAAAAGAGAAATTCTAACTGCCTCATATTTTGTGGGCATTCTGCAAAAATAAATCAAGTCAGTTTGGTTAGCTTGTTTGATTAAAAAAAAATCTGAGAGTAAAACCTTCCCTTTAATTGTAAACCATCAATGTACCATAAAAATTTGTTTAAAGCTATTGCTAATGCAATGAAGTTCAAGTTTGGGACAACCAAGTAAATAAACAAATGCTGACAGTAATTACCTAGACTGAGCTTGTTGGCTGAGTAGTTGAAAAATTAGTCATGCCATATCATGGTTGAAGGATAATTTTGTGGCAAAGACAAGAGGAGTTGGTATGTTTACAATAAATCCATGAAACTAGAAATGGTTATGCAAAAGTGATACACCAATTAAAATACAAAATCAATCATTTTAGATAAAAATTGGAAAAAAAAATCATAATAATTGTTTTCCTTGAATCGTGCTTTTCACTCTTGCTCTTTTACAGGCATTGGGCGGATCATTTCCGAATGCAAGATAACTCCTATTGTTTTACCCATGTGGCATGTTGGTAAGTGGCAAGAGTATAGACTTATACACAAGCTTTTTATCATTGAGTGCTTTTTTTTTTTTTCGTTTTCATGCTGTAAATTTAAAGCAGCACATTTTATTGTTGTTTTCTGATGTTCTTTTGCATCTTATATCTGACTGATGTTGTGGAAAACCTGATGAATTTGTTTTGCCTTATGTCTTAATATTGGTACTAAAAGTTTTGTGCAGCTTCCACAAATTATTGAAATGCCTTCTGAAGTTACTACAACAGCAACTTTTTTTTCTCATATCTTAAAATATTCGCTCTTTAAGAAAGTCATTAAACTTAAATAAGGCATAAAGCAGAGTACAAGAAAAAAACTTAAGTTTCAGAGATAAATAAAATTTACTTTAAAAAAGGTTTTTCATGTGCCAGGTCTGTGATAGATGTTGTCAATCTTGGCTTTTCATAATTTTGATCTTGTTTTTATTTTGTTATGTCTTTTACCTGTTGCCAAAGACTTCAAACTATCAAGAAACTTCACTTCTCTGCCTACCTTTGACTCTCTCTGCGGCTCACCTTTTCCAATTGAAGATAGATGTTCAAAGCCTTTGTTGTTGCTTAGCTGTCCTAAAACTTTTATCTGAGGTTTAGAAGTTTTTTTATAACAGATCTTTTTTAGTTGGCTTTAAATACTATTTACTTGTTGGCTTCTTTTTTTTCTTTTTTTGGTCAACATTCTTCATACAAACTGCATTTCAAGTGCCTAGCTCTACTTTTTCTTCCATTTCTTATATGTGTAGCTACACAGGAAAACCCTTCAGATGGGTCCAGATAAAAAAAAAGTGAAATAGGCAGGGTTTTAGATTTTCCAAACATTCCTCACATTTTGCTTTTTATTTGAAGGCTCTATATTATTTGCTTAAAAATTGTGGTGTTTTAAAGTTGCCAGGTTGAGGAAACATAGTTTTGAGAAAATGACTTCTAAAGTTTTATGTAGTTTTCAGTTGATAGAATAGATTGTCAAATTGGTTTTACATTATTACAAACACATGGCACCCATACATCTCACCATTGTTCATTCTAATCCACAAATGAGAATTTTAACAATTATTTTTTGGTGAAAATGAACATTTTATTTACTTTCTGGGCCCATCTTCTTTCTTTTTTCTTTGCACATAACTAAGTGTTACACCTCGACCTTGTCCAGTTCTATAATTAATCTGCCACATTAACTTTGATCTCTAGATCTAGATTAGATCTCTAAATTCAATCACTAGTAGGCTGTCAAAACTATGGTTTTAAGTTGGATTTAGTTTCTAAACACTAATAACAAATGATAACAGAGGTAAACAAGATCTAGATCTAGGCTGTTGTGAGAAAAGGAGGGAGAGAAGTAGAGGCAGAATGAAAGAAAAAAGAGATATACCGGCAGTCGTTGTGTATGGATTAATATCAAATTATCACGACAGAGTGATTTCTTCATTACTTTTGCTTTTTTCATCATCTGTGTCATGTTTTTCATAACATAAAGTCAACATCATCATAGGCCTATGAATCAGCTAGGTTTAGGTTTGAAAATTTTTAAAGTTTTGAGTCATTCATTGAGGTTGCAAATGTGGGATGATCAGTTTTGATCAAAAGGTGAAGGACTGACCTTTGAAAACATTATTGTTAACTGCGATTAACTTAAAAATAATGCTTTCAAAAGTAAACACTCAATTATGTAAAAATACCAATGTTTTGAAGAGCTTAATCGGACAAGAAACGTAAATTGTTTGCTTAACTGATCATCGGAATGTGGTGTATTTTGAGTCAGCAGATGTATAATCTCAATAAAATGGCTGAGCACTCAACCAGGTTAATTTGCATTCATGCGCACTAGTTAGAATATAACAGCCAAAAAACTGTGGTGTATAATACTTTTTTTTTCTTATAGGAGTGATGTATTACCCATGGTTTGAAGTGTCGCAAACGTTTCGGTTCTGAACTTTGAAATTTTTCGTTCTTTACTTGTTAGGTAGCATTCTGAAAGTTTCTTATGCTAATCATGACAAGGATAAAAATTTTGAAATATGATTTATATAACAGAGACGCGACAAAAAGAATTTACACTTGTTTTTCTTGATGAATGAATTTTATTTCTTTTTTCCAGGCATGGATAAAATTCTTCCAAATAAAAAACCTTACATTCCACTGATCAGAAAGGTAAGTTTACCAGAGGATATTTCAGACTTAAAAGTAAATGGAGAAAACCTTTGTAATTTCAGAAATGCAGGTGATACAGGTTTAATAGCAGAATCTGATGAATAACTTCAAAAACTTTTAGATAGTGTGAAAAAAATGAAAACATGGTCATCTCAGAGAAATCCTCAAACTGTAAATGCAGTCATGTCAGCAAAGGTTAAAAAAAATCAAGCAAGGTACAAAATTCATATCTTGGGTACCTGATAACTTGAGACGGTGGACGCACAAGTGAAATAGATAAAAAAAGTATTAATGGTCAAAGATATATTAAAAAAATGAAACCAGTACTGGCAAACAAAAAGGTAGGTATGTGGAAACCAATAGAAGGGAAATGAAAACATATGTATGGTCAGTACTATTATATAGTAGAGAGTATTAGACAGTAAATAAGGAAACAGAGAGAAAGCCGGAAGCAGAAGTGATGTGCTTTATGAGAATGATGAAAAAATCATGGATGAAAAACAAAGTCCAATGTATCGCTAGTGAAAGGAGGTAATCTTGTGCAATCATTGATTTAAACCATTACATGGTAGTAACTACATGACATATTTGCGGACACAATGGTTTAGAAACCTAGCAATCATTGGAAAGATTGAAGCAAATACAGTACAGGGAGACAGAATAATTTTGTATAATTCATGGGCAATCGGTAATGATAGCAACAACAACTTTATAAGGTTAATTGAGAACAGATTTGTGAGTGGAGGAACATGATTGCCAATATCTCTTTTAGAGAAGAATTTGGAGCAAATAAATCATTCCCTTTTCTGAATAGAAACTAGGTGTTAAAAGATCTGTTATATTGGTTTTAAAAGCATTCAATACTGATTTGATGAGTGGATTACTTTGTGAAAAAAGTAAATAATAATGTTATTTGAAAAAAAAAAAGCTTTGTGTGTAGGAACATAAAAAAGGTATTTTGAAATGTGAAGATTGGCATCTTTGTCATAACTCCATGCAATTTAACATAACAAGATCCAAAATCTTCCACAGCATGTAACCCTCTTAGTTGGCAAACCAATGAATTTAGAAAATGAAGTCAAGATGTTAAAGTCATCCAAGAAAAGTCCAGTAAGTATCCTTTAAACTTTGACTGAACACTGATAATTTGATTTACCTTTTCATTGGCAATGACTTGATTGCATACATATTGTTATTTGTGATTAAACTGTTTAAGTGCCAATTTTTAAAAATTTAACCTTTTAAATAGTAAAGTACATGTTTTAATGCATATTCTGTAAAAATCATAAGCTTGAAAGCGTATTTGATGTTAAAGTCATGCGAGAAAAGTCGAGTAAGTATTCTCTAAACTTTAACTGAACACTTATATTTTGATCTAGCTTTTTATTTGGCAATGATTTGATTATACATATATGTAGCAGTCTCACAAAATGTGTTGAGTTGCGGGTCTACACCACTGAGATCAATTAAAAGTAAAGAAAAAAACTTCCCGATGCTTTATGTACAGAAAGTCTATAGTGTCTATACAGAGTTCTCCACTTAGAGGGGATTGATTAATTATTGGTATACCCAGTCTACCATTAAGCGGTGAGTAATTTTTGCCCTTCTATTTAATGGTTTTCATTGAAAGGCAACAATTCAAATTGGCAACTTCACTCATTTTTTCGGACTGTTACACATATTGTTTTTTGATTCAACTGTCTAAGTGCTAATTTATTAAAATTTCACTGTTTTTATTTTCTGTACAGTACATGCTTTATCATACATTCTATTAAAATTGTAAGCTTGAAACCTTTTTTTTTATAAATGAAATAATTTGCTATTAAATCATGTCCCTTATCCTTGACATTCACATTTCAATGTGATTGAACCACCCAAGCGACACGAAAGTTGCTGATCGTGAGTAGGTATTTGAATTACATTATCTTGATGATACTACTAGCGCCTAGGTGATGCCTGATTTACACTGCTGATTGACGAACATTGGACACTTATCTGACATCAAATATAATGGTGCAGATAATCAAATACTAACAAGAAAAAAATAAAGGGGAAAAAAAACTTGGTATGGTACTTGAATATTGGGAGATGACAACTATAGCTTGAACAGCACTTATGTTAGCTTAGACATTGCAATATTAAGAAAAGAAATTGTGCCCGTTATAAAGATAATCTTGAATGATATATTTGTTTTTAAACTTTGTTTCAAATATAGATGAGTTTATTAGATAAGATCTCAGCAGTTCAAGGAAATATTGGATTTGCTGCAAAGTGTCCATCTAGCTTTGACCAAAATTTTACAGACAAGTGGATTTACACCTTTACATCTCATACTAGTATTATGTTAAGCCCTAGATTTACTGCATATCATTCTTTTCGTGGAAAAAAAAAGATGAGGCAATCCTCAAATAAGCGTAAAAAACTAGGTGAAATGAGTTTAAGCAAAACAAACAAAAAAACTGCAACAGAGGTCAAACTCAAGAGGAACATGATCTTTCAAAGAGGAAAAGAAATATCAGTTCAGAAATCAAAGCGCCCTGTTTTTATAAATCCCAATCACAAGGACAGAAGAGCTATTTTCAAGTACCTATGAGCTTACACTGGTGATGCAAAAGAGATTTTGTAAACTGGCTCATCCATCGAATTCCAGAGCAAGACAGGAGATCATCTAGCAAATTCTACCATTAGCACACTTTAGATTCTTCAGTTTCATCTGAAACGGATCCCACGATAAATTCTTCATGTATGCAAAGCAATGTTTTTTTTAATAATACTGGTTTAAGCCAGTGTTTTTTTTAAATGTTTGGAAAATTGAGGGAAAAAATCTATAACGATCCTACAACTAAAGAGCAGATGCGATAGTGACAAAATCTAAGATTAATTCTTTGAAAAATGGAGTAATATATACCCTCCCACTATTGCGGGCAGAACACAGATAAACTATCTAAAGAGTCACTACCAAAGTTTGGCAGAACTTTATTGGCAGCAGTAAAATAAATGATTAAATGTGAGGAGGAAAATCAAAAAAGTAAAAAAACACTTTTTCAGAAAAGATTCAAGAACTTTTATGGAATCAGTTTGTATTCCCTGAAAAGACCAGTGTGACACATACATTTCATGGGGACATTGTTTTTTTTTTTGACATGAGGTTGGGAAAATCATATCAAAGCAAAACATCGAGCATGACAAGTGAAGAGATAAATAAGAAGCTTGCTCAAGATTTCATAAGGGAGCGTTGGTGGCACATTGAATAGTGAATCCTAACTGAGAATGGCAGGGACTCTTCTGATGCGGGTCTGAGCCCTGCCACTGATGCCCTGGCCTGATGGAGGACCTGAAAGCCTGAGATCACCTTGTTGAGGACTGGCTATATACAAAAATCAAACCAAGATTTCATAGATGGAACAAGCGTGTGTGCCGTATGCATGGACTTGAAAACAATTCTGTTAGCATCTTCCTTGAAAGATTCAGCACCAGTTCATAACTTCACCATTTTCAACTTGTGAAGGGCTGTTAGGCATGAAAGTGAAGGGTTTCTAATGACCACCTGGCATCTTACAATAACTTTAGGCACTAGAGATATTCAATGATAGAGAGAGAGAGAGACAGGCAGGTGAACAGGCAAATAGACAGACAGATAGGCAACAAGATACGGCAAGACAGACAGATGAAGCTAAGAAAAATCTCAACTGATTGGCAAGAAGATATTAAATTATTGTGACAACAATACTGTTTAGCAAATGTTTTGCTTTTCACAAATTTTAAAACTTTTAATATTAATTAGTATAAAATTGTGGATGAAAATAAAGGTTGATAAAAATATTCACTCTTGTTCATAGACAATAGTGAGGTTTACATATACTTATGTCTGTATGTTTCAGGTTTGTCTCAGTTTAAAAAAAAGTATTTTTGCTTCTTTTTCAGTCTGATTAGGGATTTTATTGCCTTTTTGAAAAACCAGTATTTGTAAATTTTAGATCATGAAACCTAGGCTCTGCGAATAAATATTTTAGACCTATCCGGTACTGAGAAGTATAGGTTTAATATGTTTAGAGAGTGCATTGCTGACTGTTCATTGAAAATGTATGTTTATAATGCAGTAACTATTGTCCTCTTTAACCATAACTCAAACACTCAAACGACAATTTTTTGTCGCATGGCAAAGAAAGACATGATTCATATGCCAGATCCAAATCTGTTATTTATGCTGTTGAATCACGACAATCAAAGTAATGCTCAATTGCCAAAGTCTAGGAAGTGCAATATTTAATTATAAATAAAATGTTCTCTTTGCATGAAGTGTTTGCAGATGATTTCAGTTTGTGCACGATTGATTTTGAAATGTGTAAGCCCAAAAAATAAAAGAAATTTTAGTTTTTTTGACTCTTCTGCAAGATTCAATCTGAGGCACTTACAAGACTAAATGAAGTTGGTGACAATATGTCTCCTGAATGTTTCCATTTTTTTTTTTTAATTTCATATAGCGGGAAATCCGGAAACACATAACAGATATAATCCAGGCGGAGATGTGGGCAATGAGAACTGAAGCAGAATCTCTCTATGCAGAGGAAACCAGGTCGTCATGACAATTACATGAGGGTAGACTGGGCTGATTGGACTTACACTTAAAAGTATTTTTATTATACATGTATGTATGAAAGCTATGTTCAATTTCCATTTTTTTTATTTTGCCATAGTTTGTAGTGTGGCATGAATGGATTGGAACTTTCAGAAGCTTTAAGTATCTGTTATAAAGTTTAGTACATCCATTATAATATAATAGAATGTCATTGTAAGGGATATAATATATATAGGCCCATATATACCTCAGATATGCAGTCCAGCACAGGTTCCTTGAAATGATGGGGGAAAAATTGATCAGTTTGACTCAACCATGTTCGAATTATCAAGATTTATTAAATGAAAATAATTTGATTGCAGTTACTCCCCCTGGTCACCACAAATACCGAGGTTATAAACCTTTTTTGACAAATAAAAATTTTATTTTTGTTCTTTCTCTGTTCTTTTTTTTTTTTTAAAGAGAGGGAAAATAAAAAAATAATTTGATGGGCTTTTCATGAGGTCTTCACCTGTCTAGGTGTTTGATGATTTTTTTAGACTTTATGGAATACCAAGGGGAGATTTATTAGGTCTAAAAAAAAAGTTGGTCTCTAAATAGGCTTAGAGCAAAGATCTTACAATATAGCCAATTAATGAAATACCACGGCTATATGAAGATTTTTATGTTCAGCTAGAGTGTGCTGTTTGTGCATTTGTATCGCAAAGCCCACTGATTTGGCTTAGTGATAGTGAAAGTAACTATGACTGCTTGAAACTTGTTTGTGCTGAGACTGGTTTGGCACTGCCTATCATTGCTTTGCCTCACAGGTTTGTTTAGTTGTCTATTACTCAGATATAGGGTTTGTGGTTGACAGGGACTGAGTTTGAGAGGAATTGGCAGAAAAGTGTAAATTTTGCCAATATAGCTTCAGTGTTAGACAAGCCTTGCCTGTCTGTGATTGGCCAGTGCAACTACTAGTACTAATGTAGATCCTGTGCTAAACCAGACTTTAGTGCCACATTGTGATAGGAGCTGGTGGCATTATTTCTCTAATGACATGGCAGCTGTAAGTTTTTATAAAAGATGAACAATTTTTCTGTGTAGATGTAGTGGTGCCAGATGTACTGGAAATGGTCTTGAGGAGGGGAGAGGGAAGGGTGGATGTTGGGCAGGTGTAGTGATTGTGTATGGCTGCCGATTATTGACTTTGCCATATGTTTAAATTCTAATGATAAAAGATATTTTGGTTGAGTAATAATTGCAATTATAGTGCTACATTTTTTATCAATCCTGAGCTGTTTGGAATTATTTGGGCAAATAGTTGAACAAATCTGTTTTAACTTTGTTCAAGAGTTTGACAAAACAGTAAAAGTTATGCGACGGACAAGAAATTGGCTTTGGGAAAATGGCTGTGACAAATTTGTGGTTTCTACTACTTAGTACTAGGAATCCATGTTCAATTTATGCATCTTCAACTTTATATCACATGTATGCAATGTTGTTGAAATAAAAGTAGGCAGCCATATTGTTAGTGATTTGATACCGTATCTGGACAGATGAAGAGAATGCATGAGTGAAACTGTTTCATATTTAACGAGTAATTTATTATCAAGGAGATTTACTTCTCATTCATATATTATTGGTTTATGAATAAATATGACAAACCTTTTTAACTATCAATCTATCCTTTTCTTTGTATAAGGCAGAAAATGCTAATTTCATCGCAACATGAACAGTTTGTGCAGAACTTTTACTTTAGGCAGGCAAGGAATATCTAGGTGTCTTTAAATCCCAGTGCACATAATATACAATATGATTGGCATGATTGAAAAGTCTATGCATTCTGAATAGGGAATTGCAGAATGGGCTCCTTAGTTGTTAGAAGTCATATCTTTATGAAATATGTCGATCTATTGTAGTGATAACTCTTTCTATGACTGTGCTGTAATCTGAATTTCAAAGCTATAACAGGCCTCTACTTATGCTTGTATTGGGGCTTGAATCTGCAAGTCTTGAAACTAATTATAGTATTAATATATTTCCAAATATCTGTATGCATAAAAACCTCTTTTTCTTTTAAGTGAAATATACAATCAAAGTTGTCCATACATGTATTAGGGGAAGGGGTGGCTCATCAGAGGTCCGAGGTACAAATCCCAGTCCGGGCCAGGCCAGATTTTCATTGCTCCTATATGTCTACCCAGCACTAAATGGGTAGCTAAGTCTTTTAAATCCTGGCGAAAGTAAAGGCGGCGAGAAAGGCAATGACAAACTACCCCATAATGCCATATGCCAAGAACAATCAGGACATTACCCCTGGTTACCCGATGCTTGGACTAAGTGTGAGACTCACTGTACTTTTTTTTTTTTTAATACATGTATTGTCATTGGCTACAGGGCTGTGAATGGTCTGCCTAAAGGTGTGTTTCGACTCACCAAAAGATGGTTTGCATTTCTTTTTAAAATTACATTTGAAAAATGGAATTTAAAAGAGTATGGCAAAACATTAGTTTTCGCAAGGCTTAGTCCTAAATTGCAATCTTTTTTTATGCTTGGCCATTCCCAGCCCTGTGTCTAGCATTGAGCTTTACACTTTTTGGTAAAGTCAGTTACATCAAGGGACAAAAAGAGGGAATGTAACTTAAAAGGAGAGTCTACCTTTTTTTTTGTGGAAAATAAAAAGTGATAGAAAAAAAGTACTTTTACATTATTTTGCAACCAGTTTTCAATTCTCTCATCTTAGAAAATGGACATCGATAGCTTTGCTTAGTGAAAAGAATGTTTGTTGCTTTAGCTCTTTTCAATGACGTTAGCATGACTCTTGTCTTAAACTTATGTGTAATTGTATTTTCAAATACCGTACTGAAATAAAGTAAAGCACTGTTCAACCAACGTATACATGGTTTTGAGACATCCAAATTGTTTCCTTTAAAATTGCTGTGGTTAAACCAAAGTAATGGCCACAGACCCTCAGATTTTGTTCTTTTTTAAGTGTCGTAATTCGTATTCCAAAAAGCAAAAACCTGCTTTGGTCCCTTAAAACTTATTTTTGGCATGGAACTGTCCTCAAGACATTTAAATTAATCCAGGGAAAAGTCACAATTACTGAGCAATTCAGAAAAACATATTATATAACATATATAATAAATTTGTTTAAAGAGCAAAAAATGGGGCTTCACACAGATGTACCAGTATGTTTATATGCAGGAACAATATCATGATTAGAGATGTAAATTGTTTTCATTGGTTGGATATCAAAGGCTTGTAACTCTTAATCAATTTCCCTAGAGGTATTATTGTTAAGGGCAAGTGCAGCACCTAGAGAGGGGGGTTCTAGAGTCAATATGGGTCACCAGGTCAAATTTGGACCGTGTGATAGTATTGTAGTTTGTCCAATTTGTAAACATCTGAATAGACTTTAGAGCCCTATATTTGGTTACAAATATCTTTTATTGTACATTCAAAAATTGCTACCCCCAAGAGAGTTTATAAATTTTCAAGAAAATGTGTAAAAATTTGCCATTTATGCAATCTATGTAGGCCTCCTTGCAAAACATAGGCATATTATATACCAATGAAAAGTTCACAATCTCAGCCTATTGTCGCCACTAGAACTACCATATAAGGACATCCAAATTAACTGATAGAGGGCTGGCCCAGCTCGAAATTAAGAATGGTCTATGGCGGGTGTAAGGGGCATAATCCTAATTTACAAAAGTACACGTTTTACAAAATTTGTCATAAATTTTTAACCAAGGAAGGTACAAACATAATTCAAACACCAAAAAATAGAAGAATTGATGCACTTTCTTATGATATATAACACTAAGTATCAGTGATATTATGGGATATTGAAAAAAATTGACAACACGATCTCGGCAGTGGGGCTAGGACTAGATCTAGATCTAGATTCAGATCCATCATCGTCGGAAGAGTGTAGACGTAGCCCATCACCTTCTCCCTCCTCTACATCAAAATTAACATCACTTTCAACTTCAACATCATCTACAGGGCTACCCTCATCTTCATCTTCTTTATTCGTCGATCTGTCTGTCAGTTGCGAGAGCAAGTTGAAGGTCATTTTGAAAAAATTGTTACTCGGTAACCATTCATTCAATTTTAGAACAGTAAACGGAAAACGAAAGTAGAACTCTTCAAGCAACAGAAACTATTAAAACCCAGTCACTGTAAAGAAAATAAAGGGGCTTATTCCGTGCTATAAAAGTGTATGCTATAGTCAAGTATCAACGGGCGATAGCAGGCGATCCCGCCAACACCCATAAAGAGCGGTGGTGGGCGATAACGCTTTTTATCAGTTAAGACAAATTTTTCCAAGAAGCAAGCTCCATTCATAACTATTTAAATATTAAATAGCATATATTATTATGGAGCATCTGTCCTAGTTCCCAAGGATTTGACTCCAGCTGCATCGATTTTGCATACATGGAGATTTCTGACCCCTTAGTTCCCGTGCGAGAGTCGGCCCTGCGAGCTGTTACTGCCCAATGAGGTTGTGGCAAAGCTCTGATATCACAGCTATCCCCTGGTCACCTGTTCTTATGCTAGTTTGTATACACAGTGCTTTGTTGGCTTTTGAGTGAAGTTTTCAGCCAGTTTAGTGCGTGAGTGACCGCCAGCATGAATTAGAGATGAGTGCAGCAGGAAGAGCTTGAGAGAGCTGAAGGAGGCCCATCATATGAAGCTGGCATTGCATAATTGGTCAGAAAACCAAAATATATTTGCTCAGACTCTATCGGGAAATTTTCTCAAAATCAGTTTTTTGCGGACTAATGTTCTTAAAATTTGCCTGAAACTTGCCATGAAGTTTTAGGGCACTAATAGTAATATCTTACTTTTCACTTAGATTTTTGAGAATCGCATAAATATATAAAAAATTTTTGTATGAAAATTTCTTTTTTCTAACCCTAAAAGCTTACATGAAAACCTTCAAATTTAGCATAAAAACATATTCCAGTTTAGAAAAAGTTGATATCTTAATTAGTTCCGAAGTTATTGGGGAAATGTGTAATAAATAAATCATTTATAAAGGTATCATATAAGAAAAGAAGAAAATCACTTGATAAAATTAGACCTGCTTGATATTTGATTCGAATACTAGAGAATCTATACAAAGTTGAAAACTTTCAGATCAACATATATTAAAACTTTTATATTTTTACCACACTACCGCCCACAGTAAGCCTTAAGGGTGTTGACACATGTTATTCAGAGATGGGCACAACTCACCCCCAAAAAATCCTGAGGTAGTCTTATGTATTATACATACATACATTAATACAATATATATTTTGTCAGTTGGAAAAAAAATCCGGAATTCAGGAAAAATCCTGAGAATGCCCATTTCTGGTTATTGTAACCCTTGATTCAATATAAAAGTAAAAGATTAATCAGTGCTCATAGCAAGAAACATTCTGCTATAAGATTCTTAAACAATTTCACAAGAAAGGAAAAAAATAGTTTCGCTGAAGTGTTTATGAAACTTGATGGCTTTCTTTCTATGCCTTTATTAAATATTTTATCTCATGGGACAAAGGCAAAAGGAAACAGGTTTACATTTCACAACTTACAAGTGAGTATCAGTACAGATTTGAAGAGGAAAATCTACATTCAAAATGTCATGTGCGAGGGACTAAAACCATCCTTAGAGTTATATTAATTGTACAGAAAGGTTACATATAACAATTGTGAGAACAATGCAAACATTTCATAATTCTTGTTATAAGCAAAATTAAAACTCGCATGTTGATGAAAATATAGGGATACAATGTGCATCTAGAACAACAGTAGGCAAAAAATTGAGACCTAAAAATAAAATAAATTTTTTCATATGAGTGTTTTTTTTCACAATGTTCTCAATCTGATACTAGTGGTGTTTGTATCAAATTGAGTGATGATTTAATCATCCAATGTAGTGAAGAAAATTTGTGTGGATAACAATGTATTTTAATGGATTAGCATTTTTAAAAAATGTCAAATATTTTAATAATAATTTCAATGAGGATCCTAAAAAAAACATTTATTTGAGACCTACGTGGTACATGTATGTTAAATCTAGTTTAGAATGGTACTTATAAGTAGTTGATAATATTTTAAAGCTAAATAAATTTGCTCATTGAAATGTTAAATAATTAAATAAGTAAGCTAATGTTAAACAGATATTTTCAAGAGAAAGTACAATATTTAGTTTTAAAAAAATGAATAATTAATATTCATCATGGTGGTAATATATATTATACATATCTAGAAAACAACACGCATAAATGAAACAAACAATTTATGTTGTTAATAAAATAATACTAAAATCCTCATGCATACTAAAAATCTGTAATGTAACACAATGTATTAAAAAGTCAAAGTTATTGCATGTACTGTAAATAAAGATGCTGCAGAGGTGTTAAAACCACACAATGCACAGCAAGAAATGTCATCAACAAACTTTTGTGAAATTACTACAAAGATGAACCCTGGGTTACAATACAGTGTTTTCAAGTATTTTACAGCCATTTATACATTGTAAATGCATTGTATTATATTAATTTTATTCATGGCTAGGTCATAAAACAAGAGAAGAAAAAGATGGAAGATAGAAAACAAAAATATCTAAAATACTTTCCCCTAATCATTTAGAAGATATCTCAGTTCTTGAAATGTTACCATGCGAAGAAATTTCTTCACACACAGAAGTAAGAGAACAGAAATTCTGCAGTCTTTAATGAAGTGGAAAAAAGAAAAGAGCTACTGTTAGTGTTATTTTTTTTGCATGTTTTAAATACATTCACCTCAATTTTTGACAAAGTGTTTTTTTTAAATTGGAAACTAGACATAAAAGTTTGCAAGGTAAAAAGAACACATTGAAAGAAATCTGAAGATCCCCAACAAAATACATAGGTTTTGGAAATGTCTGCATGATCTATTTTTTTTGGGAGTGAATTAAGACCAGACAGAACAAAACATTTGAATTGAACAGTCATCAGTATGAATCACGTGCACTGGCCATTAGCATAGCAAACACTATGTAAGTTGTTATGCCTCCAGACCAATCCAAATGAGTTGGAGGTCGAATTCGGAACACTTTACACCACTGATAGTTAAACTAGAGCCCAAAACAACACTCAACTTTTAGATATAATAGAAGTCTTGAGATGAAGAAAACTGGGAGAGAGAGTAATTCTGTCCCAGGATTTTTAAGACTGGTGTGTGTGTATGGGGGGGGGACGGCAAGGGGTATTCAGTTAACAGAAACAACAAAAGCAGTGAGAAGGAAAATGAAAATATATACAGTTTAATTTTAACAGCATTGCATGCAATACATTTTACGAGACTAAAAAACACCAGTCTTAAGACATAAGTACTTGCTACTTCATAAACTTTCCCTCCAAGAGAAATCAATGACACTTTTTTAAAGTTGACCTTCCAATGTATTCTTTGTCATTTCTATTTCAAAACTAAGGTGAACAAAAATTGTCACAAGGAGTTGAAAAAAATCACTGAACTCACAAGTGCTACAGATTATTTTCAGATGTTTACAGTTACTTTTTTTCATTATAATTTAATGCAAATTCATAAACAATCATTATGGCTTACAATACGTTTTCAACACAAATATATATAAGAAATATTGCAAAAAAAAGAAGAACCTGAGATGGAATGGGTAAGGTTGAATTCAGCGATTTTAAGACAAAATATGGAACTGATTTCATCACACATTTCAAAGCAAATTATATTTGTGTCTTTACATCATATTCTTTACACGACTAGTGAATCTATCTGTACCAATATTTCTTTATTTGGAACCTGTGGCCCAGAAAATTTCAGAATTCATCTTTTTTAAATTCAAGTAAAAATATAAACCTTGGAAAATCCAAGTCAAAGCATAAAACAATAAATACATGTAGATACCTGTGAATGTGTAAAACAAATACAAGAACAGGTATTTCAATTCAACAATTTGTTTGCTTGGCCAGCACAAGGGGAGAAAGAAAAAAAACCCAACACTTTCTTAAAAAAAAAAAAAAAAAAAAAAAAAAAAAAAAAAAGGTAAGGTGCAAAATAACTTATAAGAGTGGATCTAAAAATCACCTTGAAATTTTTTTTTTTCAAAACAGATTCAAAATGATAACATTAAAAACAAGGAATTTTTTATCATAGAGTCAAAACAGGGAGAAACACAGCCACTACCTTAGAAAATAAATATTGATAACATAAGAACATTATAACCTGCAGTACTCAATGCAAGAAACAAGTATATTAGTCAAAAAGATTCTACTGTATAAAATTATTCAGACCTGCCAACCCCAAATTGTTCTCACAGGAATATTCACCTCTACTCACAGGAATTTAGAAAGCCTCACAGGAATATGCCA
>BLXT01005284.1:739413-778195 GCA_019648995.1 Plakobranchus ocellatus
CCCCCCAAAAAAAATCTTCTGGTTTTACTTCCAGAATATTTTCAAACCTTCAGTTCTCGTATTTCGGTAATTGAACAGAAACATGACATGGAAAATTTCAATTTTTTCTTTTCTTAATTTGTGGTTTACAGGCTGTGAAAGCAACGACGTTGTGTGGATTGACTAAAGGATCGATAAAAAGCGGCTGAGCAGGAACCAGTGTAGGTCGCTGCAGAGCACTGCGTAGAGTAGGATCATTCAATCTTTGCTGCTCTTTAGCTTTCTTCTTTTCTTTCTCAATCACCTGCTCCACAGCTTTGTTCAAACTTTCCCTAAACCTGCTCCGCACTATCTTCAGTTGCTCTTTTGAAGGTAGTGTCTGAATCTGTGAGAGGTCTCTGGATATTTTTACCTTGTTTGGTGGTGTTCGTGGAGCTGTCCTTAAACAAATCTGATTGTTGTGGAGCTCTGTATGGGGACGTAGCAAAGTGAACTGCTGAGGCTCAACTTTAACCTTTTTGCCACTGCTGCTTGGATGGAGTAAGGATCCTGAGGTGGAACAAGAACCTTGAGCACTAAAGTGATGTGCCTGGGAAGCAGACAGCATTGCCTTAGTCAATTTTGAGGACTTGGTGCTTTTGCCCTTGCCTTTACCAGAATGTTTTGAAGTTACCCTGTTCTGATTTGCCTGGGTTGTCCATCCCACTGGAGGAAGAACTTCATTATGGTCTTCCTCATCTATCTGCTTTAGATATGTTGAGATGCTTTGAATTGAGGTGGTTGCCTCCAAGTCATTTTCACTAATCATAGAAGATGAGGTCTCATCAAATGATGAGAAAGGGAGAGGAGTTGGCCAGGAGCTTGCTCCGCAGTCTGCCTGTCTTTCAGGGCTTTGCAAAAATAACTTTCTTTGACGGGTAAGAGGCCGGCTGTTAGCAGCAGCAGGAGTTTTCATCAGCGCAGAGGGGCTATTGGTGGAGAACTTGGGACTGGAAGTTAGTAAAGGACTTTTCAAAGGGCTAAGAGAAGGTGAAGTTTGTTTGAGCAGACTACTATCAAGAAAACCTTGGGATTTAGGACTTTTGGAAAAACCCTCCAAATCATCATTTCCAAGACCAAAGAAAAGATTGTCCAGAAAAATGTCATCAAATTCTGGTACTGGGAAGCCATCTAATAGCGAACGATTGCCAAACAAGTCCATTCCGGTATTCCCCTTGTGTGGGCTTGGAGTGCCAGATAGCTTACGCTTTGAATGGCTTTGGGTTAGGTTCTCTTTGGAGCTGCAGGCTGCCTGAGTCCTTTTCTGTGGACTTGGAGTCCTAAGGAAATAGCCAGATCTGTGAGGACTTGAGTTTTGCTGGATTGAATTCATGTTGGACATTTTTCTCTTGCCAGGACTTGGTGTGTTTAGAATTTGCTGATACATGGGAAATGTCAAGTCAGAGGATTGTGCAAACAACTCATCCCAGTTTTGTTCTTTTTTGGGTGTCCTCAATTTTGAACGATACAGGTGATTCTTGTCTGCCATGCTCACAATACAAGCATTTATCTGTAGAAACAAAAGAAAAAGAAAAAAAAAAAAAGGAAATTAAAACTAATTTACAAAAGGAAACTATTTTTAGCATGTAAAGGGAACCACCTTGCATAAGTTTGAAAATGAAAAACTGAAATTGGCTCCTTAAAATTATAGGCAAGCACTTCTTGTCAGTATATAAGTATACGCTTAGTTATAATTATACTTTTGAAAACAATATGGAGAGTGACTTTGTACGCGGTGCCCACAAAAATAATAATAAAGTGATTTGAATTCTCAGATTTTTAAGCCTTTAAAAAAATTATATTGATTTGCAGGAATTTGAAAATCAATGTATTAACAAATGTATACGTACTATGTGCTTATATTAAGCAGAAACCATTTCATAGCAGAAGATTATCATATAAGTTAAGTAAAGCCCCATATCTGTGTGCCTCTTAACGCTATCCATATGTGTGGGGTAATTTTGGTACCCCAAGGCTTGTTTTTAATTTTTTTAAAAATACTTAAAATAGGAATTTTTCTTTCAACTTTTAAGCATTCCTCAAAAATTCAATTTGACATATGATTATATAATCATGATTGACAGAAAATCAATATTGAATTGACCTGAGGTCATTTTTTAAACCCTCTCTGTATATGTAAAGTATGGGGTGATTGTTACCCCCCATGTACGGATAGGTGTATAGCGATTTTTTCCTATATACTGTATGGGGACACGCAGTTATCCCACACGTAAGACTATGTATTATTTAAAATATGGGGTCACTCAGTTACCCCCTACGTATGGATACTATAATAAAACACCTCGTACAGATAGGGTTAAACCAATTATAAGTCCTAACAAAATATATAACCCCAAAATTATCTTTCTTCTTTTCTAGTTTTGTTGGAATTCATACATTTAACCTGATTAATTAAATCAGTTCATGATATTCAAGTTTTCTTAATCACATTAATTGCCAGTATTTAATATTTGTTTATTTCTTCACTTCTTTAGGGTCTCAACGCTTAATTTTCATTGTTATTTAGAAGGGTTTTATAAATATAAACTCCTCTAAAAAGAAATGCATTAACTTGTAGATCTATTTGTGAGTAGTCCCAGGGGAGGACAATCCGGCTGGAAATCAGTTCATATTGGCTACACCCCGACAATATCACACTGTGTGGTATAAGAACATCAGGGCTTTAGCCTTTACATTCCAGTAATCTTCGTATTCATTGGGTTGATATTTTTAATGATGTGACTTTATCAGTTCTAATATTCCTTCATAAAATGATGCACACCTATGTATTCTTATTTTTATTATAAAAATTTAAAAAAAAAAAAAAAAAAAGATATGGCTGGTTACAGAGTATCAAGGGCCATAAGTGAAAATTATTGATCTACTTAGGGCACCATAAAGTTACTTCAGGGTTGACCCACACTGGAAGCAAGGCGACTTGTAATGGCTGACATGAAAGACTGATGTTGCAATTACTCAGACTGTGTTCTACCCACCGATAAATAGCCCTGATAATTTGCGCAACAACACTGACCTTATGCTTCCTGCAGCAATGATCAGTAGAATAAAGCGTGGTCACGTAATGGCACCCCCCCTTTGCCTTATCCGACAGGGGGTGGGAGGCTGACATAATGCAAGGCTATTATACACAAAGGATAGCCCTGACATTTCGGAAAGTCGCAACTGACTTTGTGTCCTCTTGAACCAAAGAAACTAGTGTTTCCAAACATGTATTTGGACACGTGAACTGCTGTCTCCATTGCGGGCTCATGCTCAAGTGTACATAAATGATTTTCCTGATTTGTTTTATTTATCATCTTTATGGGTTGCTTTTATTTTAATTGGCATTTGGACATTTTTTTCTGTCTGTTGCTTTCTGAGTACTGACACTGAATCCGAGAAGCAGTGATGTGGTGCCTCAGAAAATGGACATGTTAATATTTTCTTGCTTAATAAGTGACTTTATAATGCCATCTCCTTGTGTATCTTTCATTTCATTAAATACTTAATCTCTGCACATTGAATCCAATGAACTCGGACTCAAAGAACACTATGCCCTCAACAAACAGGAAAAAAAACCCCGCTTTTTTTTCTCCTTCTTTGACTTAGTTAAAATATCTTGTTTCTAGCAAACTGTCTAAGACTTATCCTCAGGTTTAACAAACCACAAATGGGGCAAGCTTACTAACTATAAAATGCTTTTCTACATGTTTATGGATAAATCTAGTTGAAATTGAATCATAAGATTTGCTGTCACCTGACAAGAAATACATTGATATAAATATATTGTATGCAGTAGGCTACGTTGTAAGGGTAGGGTAGAGCAAAGCATGGACACACAAGGTGAAAATAATGAATAGAGAGGGGGTGGCAGCTGACATATGGGATCAAAGAGCCAAAGCCACAGAAACGGATGGTGGGTGGGAAGGGTAAGGAGTGGCTGTATCCAGACAACCTGTCTGGTAGGGAACGTAATCATACAGTTGAGCATCTCTGACCACCTTTGCGTAACCCCTCCTCTACTTTTAAACAAATGCATAGATTTCATGCAGGCTTGCCGAACAAACACAATTTTGCAAGTCCATAAAGCTGGGTTAAATTTATCTTGTGATTCACACCACCTGGGCTGTTCGAATATAACAAAAACGAAAACGGTTGGGTGGGGAAGATCTGAACAACTCTGCACGGGTGTCATATTGTAGACTAGAGTATTATCACGACCTTTGCATCCAACAAACTTTTAAAAATGACCTAGCTAGTTTGTTGAGTCCGAAGTGTATATTCTCTTTTTAGTTTGTAGTTTTTGTACCTTTTTTGTCATGATATTGACAATTGATACAAAAGATGCTCTGATCAATTGTATATGGCAACACATGTATTTGTTCTCTGATATTTACCCGAGTGCAGCACGGAGAGGGCCAGTCTGATTGGGTATTGGGTTGTGCTTTAGTTTTGGGTGTTTAGATTGGATTTTTTTCCGATATTGGGCTTTCAGCGCTGGCTTTTTGTTAAGGTTGTATTTTTGATTATGTTTTTCTTTGGGTATTTTTAGTTCCAAGTTACTAGCTTTTTTGATTATCTTGTCGACATATAGGCCTATTACATGTTGAGTTTAGCATGTTCTCACCTATGTGTTTATCACATTCTATTGTGATGTCAGAGCTGTATATGTTTTAACGTGAAAAGCCAGCCTAACACCACCTACACAAGCCGGGAAATGCAATCTCTATATTTAGTGTCTATGATTTTAACTATTTAACAACTGACACCCACCTTAACATGTGACTTACCACTAAAAAGTATCAGGATTGTGAAAAAAAATTTTGAACTTTGATCTACCTTCATCAGATACTGATGACATAAAGGGGTTATGGGTCAAGTTGTAATATAAACAGGGTCCCCAGCAAATCCTTCAAATTTTTTTCAAAATTCCTAATCACAGGTTCAAAAAAGGTTACCTCAAAGAAAAAATAGACTGCGTAAAGTAAGCTCCAGACATTTAGATCCAAGTCTTCTAAGTTAGATCTAAGACCACTATCAAGTGCAGATTATGCATCAAAATACAAAATCAGAGTTTGACAAATATAGAAATAGACCTGAATCTTGATCTTGCCTAGTCAGGGTAGAGTAGAGAGAGAGACACACACACACAAAACATGATTGCATTTGTTTAAATGGCAGAGTGCTCATGTTTTATTTCTAAATCCGACCGTATTAACTAAAATCACTTCATTTTGTCAGTAATATCAGTAGGCCTTAACATCCCTACGAAACCAAGATAGTGGCAGAGGGCAACAGAGAGAAACACACAAACACAGAGGGAGACAGGTAGGGGGCAGCTAGAATGAGAGAGAGAGAGAGAGAGAGAGAGAGAGAGAGAGAGAGAGAGAGAGAGAGAGNNNNGGGGGGGGGGGGGAAATGGTTGCTTTGGTAGACTTTAATGCATTGGTTTAACATACCAGTATGTTCAGCTGTAGTAAAAAAAGGAAGTAGACCCAAGCATCTTGGCTTGCATTATGAAAAGTATCAAATTTTTTTTGTGTGTGTGTGCAAATGTTAGGCAATTTCTATAGACCATCATTTAATTATTTAATCCTACTGCTAATATTAAAAGCATAAAAGTTGGCACCTCAAGTTTCTTTGATGATAGATCTAAGGCTGACTAGAGGATTGAGGAAAAACCTCTGATTTCTTTGATCTTTTGCCGACATAAACATAGTGAACTTACTACACTAGGCCTAGAACTGCATCAAGCAAATACTACCATAACTTACTTGTTTGCTTTAACTCTTTAACCAATTATTTTTTAACTCATTTTTTTTGGGTTTTTCTCCCTTGTCAACAAGGGTGTATTTTTAAAATGCCCATAAATCACTCAATTTTTGTTTCAGCTTATTGTCCAATACACCAAATGAAAGGGAAAAGAACATAGTAGAATGTGAAAGCAAAATTATATAACTTTTTCTCGTAATGCTATGTTATTGTGTGAGTGCAAAAAGTGGTAAAAAGTCGTCATGTACGGTGAGAGCGTTTTTGACTGGATAAGCGGTTGGTTTGAGAAACGCTCTGAGCGTTTCTGACTGGTTAAAGAGTTAATACATGTATTTTTTTTAATAATCTGTTCAGAGCGGGAATAAAAGGCGTTTTTTTTGTGTGGTTTTTCAAACATTGGGTTAGGATCGGGCATTAGACTAGATTTACAAGCTATGGGGGCAGTGAATAAGCATGGCAAGAAACTTAGGGGACTAAAACAAATAAATCAGCCTGTCCTGAATATTGGATTATTGGGTTATTTAGGACTGGCTCCGAAATCTCGTCAATAGACCCAAAGCCTGACCATGCAGAAAGAAAAACAAACTGCAGCGGCTGTTAAGACAAAAATTAGTTATGAATAATAATCAGAATTTTGGGGGATTAGGTTTGCTTTCCCCCAGTTCCTGATCCATCACAAAATTCTCGACTTTTGAGGACCCTGAATAAATAATGCTAGGCCTACTTTTAAACAATGTCCCCACAATTTTTCACCAGTAGATCTAAATCTAGAAATCGTTGGCCTGTCCCTGGATTTTTTATAATAATCCTTTAAATTTGGGGCAGCCAGATTTGGATCTAGATCTAGATCTAGATTTATTGGCCTAGATCTAGGTTTCAGTACTTTTTCACCTTAAAATCCATCTTGAATTTCTTTGATTTTCTCAGCAGCTGAAAGTAAAGATTCAGCGATCCATTGACCTTGAATCTACTGTATTCTATTTCAAACAATAGCTTACCTAGTCCAGTGCTTAGGTCTACTGATAAATTGGGCAGTTCCTCGCTTCAGTGGGACTTCAACGGACATAGAATTTTTCTTAACTTTCCCTATTCAGTTACTAGAGGCAGGCTCGAAGTCAATCTAAGGTCGGATCTTCACCGAAGAAAAAATTGGTCTGAATGAGAACAAAAAAGAACATCACGACAATAAAACCTCCCAGGCCTTGATCCCGCTAGTGCATCAGCCCAGTCAGTCGGGCGCATAAAGTTTGTTTTGGTTTTCTGTTATTCACATGTTGGCGCCATTGTGAGGAAAGGAAGTAGCACTGTCAGTGGCAGAATATGAACCAATTAAATCGCAGCAGCACTTTCTGTGCGGTTATTGATTTTAGCCTAATTTTAGACTGGAGATTAGGGCTTCGGGTGCTGAGGTATGTGTGTTGGAGATAACAGAATGGAACGATGCTGTTGGTGTTTTATTCTTTGGGATATCAGACTTCAGACCTGAGCTCACAATTTTTTTGACAAAACCTTCCCTTTATGATTATTGACATGCACCTGCATACACAAATTCGCTATTATACGACCTAGGTAAGTTTGCAAAGCTGCTGTTAGAACAACGGCTTTAGACATTAAAATATCACTCCTCGATTGTTCTATTCTTGAAACGGGTAACACGCTGTGCTTGTTGAAACTTTGGGATTTATTACACGATGACCTACATCCGTGCTGGTTGAGATCTTTGCACGGGCCTACATCAGTGACTGAGGTAAAAATTATCAAAATTCCATTGCCTTGCCCCAACTTTGCCAGAAGTATTAGAATTCTAGACAACTGTAAGATCACTCCAATCGAAATTTTACGGTAGTTCAAATTGCATTAGTCAATAATTTATGCAGGTTAACGTTTTTGTTCAAGACGTTCAGACGAAGTCTAGAACTACAGTCTAGATTCTAGTCTAGATTACGATGAGATTTATACTTCAGTTAGATCTAGATCTAGATGTAAATCTCAGATGGGATCGGTAAAGTCTTGGATTTTTTTTTTCAATTCGACTACACTTTTGGCCAATCTATTTGTTGAAGTCCTCAGGCATGTTAAAGTTCTTTGACCAGTGCTTCTACAGAATCAAGATTCCATTCCCATAGCTCTGAAATTGATAGGCCGATACTGCCAATAGATTTTTAGGCAAGACTTTTATGTGCACTAAGGAAAGTAAATTTATTAATGCTAGACTGCTAACGTACCTGTCATGTTGCAGTTGTAATGTAAAAAAAAAAAAACAAACACAATTTTTTGTGGGCAATCTAACAATGGCATTTGTGGTCCTGATGAACTACTACTAGATCTACTACAGATCTAGAGGGAAACAATATTTGTACAATTTTTCTGATATTCACTTTCATAATATCAATTAACCACATCGCAAAGGACAATGTTATTTAGCTTCATCAAAAGAAAGTTTTCTTTTATATCAACTTTCCAAAGGGTAATCATCATGGTAGAATGCCCAAAATTACTTGCAGGGACTACAAATGGTAAGGATTACCACTTGTGTTTTATTTCTAGATTAATTGCTGAAACAGACATGATCAACTAAAACTCAATTGTCATTATCCAAGATGGTGATCTGAGGTGATAATTTTTTCCACAAATTAAAAGAATATTGCTGTTTTTGGACAAAATTAGGTCTAGGCCTATTTGTAATTGTTTGTTAATTTTAAAAATTGTCAAAAGTTTACTAAAATTGCCATCATTTCGTCATTATTATTGGAACATCGCTACGTGGGCATAATTGGAAACCTGTCCACGTTTTATTTTATTCTAAGTAACACATATCTGTCATAATTTTAAATCTAGCTCTAGCAACATCCTTGGTCTTGAAAATCAAAAGTTCTAGAAGTTTGCCTTGATTTTTAAATCACACTAGAAGGCTAGGCAATAGAAAATCTAGATCCAGGCCAAGATTTTTTTGAAGATTTTAGACGTGACTTCTTTCTCTTAACCAGATTAGGCTAAATATGTAGATTTTTCAGAGAGATAAACTTTTGATAAATGTCTGAATCTTCGTTCTTCCTGTGGGGTGTTCATTATTTTTTAATCTGTAAGTAGGCTAACAAGGAAACAGTAGTTAGTAGGCCTATTCTTTCCATCCAGTTGGGATGTAGGCCTCCACTTCATTTTTATAGCTCTGAACCTAACTTAAAAAGTTATGCTGGGTATTAAATTTCTAATCTAAATGGAGTCCAGAAAACTAATTTTGGTTCCAAATTGAACTTTAGACTGATATATTTGTGAGAATTTAGTACATCACTGCATGCTTTAATTTTTAAAGTTTAAATTATTTTCTGGGATGCATGATGTAGGACCTACACATCAAGAAATCAAAGAATTTCAGTCTTAAAGCCAGTGAGAGGTTTACCAAGTGGGTTTTGACATGCCATCTCTGAAAGTAAAAAGAAATTCCACTTTTTCGCATTCAGCATGTGTAAGAGAAGATCCAGATTTCTCTGCTCTATGTGAGAGAAGGCTTGGCAATGTTGAAGGAGATTCGTGTCATGTAACAGAGATACATTTCATCTACCTTCATTGGCCATAAATTTTGCATGGCAAAAAGTCAGAATAAATTTCACCAAACCTGAATGGTTAGGATTTACTCTGCTCAATTCATAGGTGCAGAATTGTGTTTTCTTAATTCCATTCCAAATAAATCACAAATAGCATTCTAAACATTTTTAAAAAGGCCTTGCCTAAATTTTTATATGTTTTCTCTGGCTCTTTTTTCTTTTAACATTTAATTGTCACATGTATTAGGATGGAACTCGTAGCTTATTTGACAAAACTTTTCTCTGCATGGGTGTTCTTGAAACCAGCTCATCCCACAAGTCAGTTAGGGCCTATGCCTTTTCTCCAGTCACATGAGCTAGTTGTAAAGGATTATGAAATTCGTTTTCTTGGGCAGTGTATTTCGCTTTGCAGGACTGAAAGGCTTACATTATATTAACCCCTTGAATGCTGGGTTATATAACCCCTATAATGTCAGGGCTGGTCAGATGAAAACAGTCTTACGTCAAAGAAATGGCTCTAGTTTTCTTATTTGGAAGTATGAAACTTTGCATTTTTGTGGGAAATTGAATGTAATATGATTTCAATAGAACATTATAAAAGTAATGAATACAATTTTTTTATACATAATTTTTCATGGCAAAATTTATAACATTTTAGGACGAAATCAACATTGAAGTATAAAAGATACTACATAAATTACAAAAAAAAAATAACAATTTTGCTACCCAAATATCAGCTAGTTATAATAATAAGTAAACCACCCAGCTCATAGGTTGGTTACATCCAATAAACAAATTTGGTGTGATAATCCCTGAAGCATGATGGCATGCACTGTGCTGGTTGTAACCTGTCCCTCCTCTAGATCTAGGCCCTCCTCCTCTAGATCTACCCCTAACCCATCCTCTCACTATACGTCGATCTACAACTTCAGCTTGATCATTTCTAGGTATAGAGCTAGATCTAGCTCTAGATCTGTACACATTATTTTGGCCCTCATAAACATGATCATTAGGCCCATCACTGCTACTAGGACTAGCCTCTAGATCTAGAACTAGATTTTCTATCGGTTCTTCGATGCTCTCTCGCATCAAATGATTCAAGGTATGACCGTGATTTTCATCAACATCACTTTCACCACTATCAAAATCATCCTCCTTGCTGTCAGGATCATTGTCTATTAGATCTCGAACATCTAGATCGCTAAAAAATGGGCCTGAAAGCATTACCACTCCAACTAGGCCTAGATCTATCCAGATCCATGTTTACCAAGTACAGAGAGAGGAACTAAAAAATTCCGGGAAAAATATATTTTTTCAACAAGACGATACAAATTGTGTTCTAAGGGATGTAATGCACAAAATGAGAACATAATTGGCATGCTTAATTCCCTTTTAATATTTGAAAACGGTGACGAAAGAGGTTGATCCAAATTTTTTTCCAGTTATGCGCTGCTTTAGATTTTGTGTGTTTATTTTTTTTTTTAAGTATTTATTATTTGTTTTCCTCTGGCTCTTTTGCTCTATTTTTATCTGTACAAAGTGAAAGTTTGTAACTGAAAGAGCCCATTTTGCCGATTCAATATCTAAGAATCTGCATCTATAAAGTAGCTTTTCCTTTATAAAATTTATTCTTATGCTAATACAAAACAAAGTGTCAACTTTCTTTTTGGGGGGGGGGGGGGGGNNNGGGGGGGGGGGGGGAATACCTACTTGGAGTTTTCATCCTTGCTTTTTAATTTTTAATACGTTATCTTGTCTAATGCTCAGGAAGAAAAAAAAAAGTGCACACCATTTGTCACTAAATCTATATGAAAACAAAATTTATAAATCGTTCCATGGGGAACTTATGTCACATGTCATATATAAAGAACTCATCATTCGGAACGCATTGCTCTGAAATTAATTTAGATATCAATCATTGTTTTTTTGACTTTGTTGCTCTGTTATTGTTTATGAAAAAAACTCCATGAGCCCCACCAATATCAAAGAAATATTCTCCTAAGGCTAGATTGGATAAAATTAGAGCACTGCAAAATACAATACGGTACATTTCGAGTAAAATTTTTTTAAAGCAGGCTCAGCACAAAGTTTTTGAAATTGTTAAACAATCAATTAAATCATTATTTCCATTTATATATCGATGGTGTCAATCGAAATTCAGCAAAATCCAGTTGAAATGATTGGTAGTCAAAAATTTCATGTACAGTCTCCAAATGTGGTAACTGTAAGGTAAGGAAATTTAAATATGTCATTATTAAGTGTTCTTGGTTTTGGGTTGTTTTTTTTTTTTAATAAATTTTATAAGACATATCCAATTTGTTGTCAAGAAAATGAAAGGAGTTGGCTGTGCTGAATTTGTTAAGCGAGCTGACTTTTTTGCAATGGCTGAAAATAGATCCAGCTTGCGACATGGCGGTTTTGCAAAAGTAGATTTCCCGCTTTGGGTGTTTAGTGCAGACTGACATCAAATTGAGGTCAGGACTAGTCTGTTTGGCAGGAAAGATGTTCATGCTATAATAAACCACTTTTGACTTTTGGTCTGCAATTAAATTTCCTAATAGTGTTATGAAGCTGTATCACAGAGCCTTTCTCTGAGAGCACAAAGCTTTCTACAATAATTAAAAAAAAAAAAAAAGATTTTACCAGATACCAGGTGTTCCAAGATAATAATATGAACAGAATGAATGAAATGAATGCATTGCAAAAAAATACCTAAAAATATAATAAAAATATGCTGTAAGCTAATTTGTCTTCAGCTGAATGCTTTTAAATAATTGCTCACACAAAACAGACACATAGGCTGTAATTCAATGTACTGTATGTTATCATGTTCGATTTCACAGCTAGTCTTTTGCTCTTGATACAACCAACAAGTTGGGCCAACTCTTATGATGCTTGGTGCTCCCGTGCCATTCTCAGTATTACATTATGGCTAAATTATGATTTTTACAAAGATTACCTTTCAAAAAATGGAAATTGCAGTGAAAGTTTGCCGAATTCAAACATTTTTCTCTTTATCTGTTTCAAAATATTGTAAAAAGTTGCTTACCTGGTATTATAGTGCCAAAAATTGTAACCTGATAAAACACAAACCTTGATTTGAGGCTTGCCTATTTGGAAAGAAGTGCAAAATATGTAGTGAGTTTGATGATATGAACAAAAGGCCAATGGTAACTGGATAGTACAATAATAATGGCAGTTATTTATACATGTGAAAAAAGGAATTCCCTTTTGTATAGATGACTTATAAAATAAGAAGCATTTTTAATTTTTCCTGCATTATAATATGCTTTATAAGTAGATGAGAGAGAGAGTTTTAAAAAACATTTCATTTTACCTATTGCAGGCTTCCTGTTTGTGTGGTATTAAGACGTGGGACTCACTGTCTTAAGTACAAAAATGACAATGGTAACACATATCACTATGCTTGGTGTTAAATTGCTTTAATCATACAGAATATCACTATAAAAGCTGTACTGTCAAATCTACCTAAAACAAACTTGAAACATGCGCAAATAGCAGTGAGTTTGTGCTTGTTACAGTTAAATTGTGGTAGAATTGTTGGTCCTCTCATGTATGGCCTGAAATAACAGTGCTTGTGGCTGACAACAAGTTAGTCTGTCTAGGGAATGTTTATAGCCTGCTTTGCCCAAAAATGGATCACCAAACTAAAATAGCCCTCAGGAGAAAATCTGGGCTTTGCAGTAAGCATCCACTTATAACACTTCAAGTGTGACTTGTATCCCTCTAATTTGTTTTTGTTTTTTTTTTTTGTTTCTCAGATGTTCCGTCATGATTAAACGCCAATCCTTTCTTCAAATGCCCCTGATGACAGTCCAGTGAAGGTGCATCTCTTTTATCTGATGATGGGCTGATTTTTGTAACAAGAGTTTTGACAAGCCAGGTATTTGAAATGTCCATTGGCCCAAGTATTGAAATTTAGAATGATGAAAGGTAGCACTGGTAGACATACAATTTCTGTCAAACAAAGTTAGAATTAAGGTTACAATTAAGTAATATATGTCATTTGAATTTGGCGTTGAAAACATTTTATTGGTAAATGTTATTGTGGTATAGATAATCAGGTGTATAATGGCATTAGTTTTGTGAGATCATTTAAAATAAATGCTTCAACATTTTTTTACCTATTTATTTCTATTATGTTCACAAACCCTAGTGAATTTTAAGGGATCTATGGTGTGACTTGTTAAGTGCAGCATCACATTCAATAGTTTATAAAGCCTTTTATTTTTTTACAAGCAAAGCTTTACAAAAAGTATTCATCAGACCTGCAAAGAGAATTCAATAAGCTTTCATCACACATAAAATGTGCAAAAATTTATAGGAGGTGGAATTCTTGTATTTGAAATAAACGACAATAAAAAAAGGAATGGATATAAAAATATTCTGTAAAGTGAATGTGACAAATGAATAGCTATGTCTAAGAGCTTCTGCACAATATTTTAAAGAATTTTAATCATATAGACTTTGCCAATTACACATTTTGAATTGATGGAGGAAGGACATTGCTGAACAAAAAAATGTGTTGTCTTCTTAAGCAGTCTTAAGGGCGGAAGATCAATTGAAACTTGCAAATTACTCCTGAGGAAGATGTGAATTACCTACAATTTAAGTGGAATGCCATTTCATGTCTGGCTTTTTTCATGAAAGCGAAATCTCAACTATTTGGCTGTTTTTATGTGGAGGAAAAATGATTCATTTTGCATCTTTGATATTAGTTGTATGACATCCAATGCATATTGAATATTTTATATTTCATTCCTTTAAAAGCCATATTTTTCACTCAGCCTTTTTTTCTTATCTATCAATGTTTTTTGAAAGGATGCGGACCAAAGTTGAGAAGAAGCAGAAGAAAGTGTCGGATGAGGAGCTCAGATTGAATATGCCTTCTGCCAAGGTGGTTCTTGATGCCAGTGATTGTGCTCGTCTGCTGGATGGAGTAGGGCAAACATCAGTGATTGTAGTGGAGAAAGATGGCAAAATGGTAGCAGCCTCTTCGGTGGAAACTCTGTCAGCACCATTCACAAATCTTGCAGTCAGTTGTGTGGGGCCTTCCTTAAAGGCATCTGCAGGTTCAGTTTCACCCCAAACTGTTGGCACTATTACAGTGGCTGCTCCAAGCACCCAGTCAACAATCTGCAGTGGCAGCTCTGGTTCTGGCTGTGCAGGAGACAACACTGAGATGACCCAAAAACCAGTAGCTATAGTAACCAGTGATGAAGATAACACAGCCAGTTCTAGAAAGGGAGTTTTAGATCAGTGCAAAGCTATTCTCAAGCCTCCAAAGAAACGCCGGGGGATAGAAGTGGAGTTTGAAGGTGAAGCTTTGTCTCAACCTTTGTTGAAGAATGGAGATTTAATACATAGCACTCTGACACCATCAGTTGAAAGTGGCTGTTGGAATGCTGGCTCTTCACAAAAACACAGTGTGGAAAGATTACTTCAGCATAGTTCAACGCCTTCCATAAAATCCCACACTTCTGTTATCACAAACAACAATTCAGCTAATTTTAACATTTCACATCACCTTTTGCCACAATCACACTCAATTTTTCCAGCTGAGATGGAATTAGCCACATCTAAAGCTGAAACCTCTGTGCCATCTTCAACAGCCTCATCTACGACTCCACTCAAGTCCCAACCTTCTCACCAATCTTTATTTCTGCAGTCAAAGAGTGATCTGTACACCAAGCCTACACAAAATGATGGGCTTGTTGTGACTAGTGATGTTGTTCAGGAAAATGCGTTTGTAAGTTCAGCAAAATCCAAAGGAGATTCAACATTGTATAGTACACAGCCGACTCTGTCAGACAAAGTTAGCAAGAAACGCTTACCTCTGTCTCCTGAGCAAGAGGAGCCAATTAACTTGACCACTAGCAAATCTGTCATCACACCAATAACATCACAAATGTGCACCAAAACACCTGTAGAAGGCTGCGAGCCAGTCTCAAATTCTCACAGCACCACATCAACCCTCTCTGAAAATTCCACAGCTGATGGACAAGGGACACAGCTGGACAATTCTATCTCACCTTATAGGTCTAACCCTGAAAATAATCCAGCTTTGCTAGCAAAAGCATCAACTGTCAACAGCCTTCACGTGTCAAAACTCGCCAATCTTCAACAAAACGGGCTTGCTGCTGACATGAGAGCACACCAAAACCACAGTAGCGGCATTTGCTTTTCAACAGACTCACCACATTCGCATCCACTAGAATCACCCCACACACAAGCACTTATTACAGACACAGACAATCACTCTCATTCTCATCCCAAAAACAACCGTGTTGTATCTGATCATACAGAAACTTCTCATTTTGGGTGTCATGTCACCTCTTCTTGTACACCACAGGAAAGTGAAAATGTGGAAGAAAAGGATTTTCCCACAGGTGCTAATTCCTGTAAACTTGGAAAGGATTCTGATTCTTCTGACCATAAGATTGAAAGGACTAATGATTGTGAGTTAAATAAAAATGAAAGTCTGTCAAAATCAAAGAAACCACCTAAAAAGAGACTTGAAGTTGCCATGGATGAAGCTTCCTGTGCTCATAGATTAGCTCAGTATGCTTTGACTATTGATGATGTAATAGCAAACTTTGTGTATGTTCCTGAGCCTGTAGAAGAAATCTGTTTAACAGAGGAGGAAGAATTGGCTTTGAGAGATCAGTTTGAAGCGGAGGAACAATTTAATGACAAAACTACAGAAACAACCAAAAGTAATATTGAAGAAGTTGTCTGTTTACAGCCAAATTCAAATAATTCTGTTGCTTCCAGTTCAAATTCTGTGTCCTCTGGTCCAGCAGTTCAGAGTGCTGAAACCCAAACTACCATTTTTCCATCAGCAAGCCTATCTGTTGGCCAACATAATCAGTTATCTTCTGTCGTTTGTCTTGAGGCAAAAGAAACTAGCAGCAATATTGACAGTGTGCTAGCATATGTAGCAGCCGATGTCACCCAGCCTGGTGCTGATCAAGTTTCAACAAAGAGCAATGTGAAAAAGATAAAAAAGAAAAATATTTTGAAAGAGGCAAGGTCAGAGGGTCTGAATGCATGTCCACCTTCCAAGGACAAAAAGAAGAAAAAAAAGAAGTCAAAAGATCTAAATCAAGAGACATGCAAAGATGGCTCAAGCCTGACACAGCTTTCTGAAAACTTACCTGTATTAAAATCTGGTTTAGACCCAGAAAAAGATTTGGAGACAAAGCCGATCAAACAGAAAAAAGCTAAGAAGAGAAAAGCTAGTGATAACATTTCTAACCATGAACTATCCCTCCCTTCTAAAGAGTCTTCCATTGTTGAAGAACAAAATGCAGTGACCCCCAAGAAAAAAAAGAAAAAGATCTTAAAAAACCTGAAGATTTCAAAGGAAGTTTGCACTGCTTCTCAAATTCCTCGTGCCTCTCCCTCACATACACCTGCTGATTTGACAATGGCCTTACTGGACGTAAACAAAGACTTGTTGAGCTCCAACAAAACTAGCGAGACCTCAGATATAGGCGAGAGCATTGCCTCGACTTCTGGTGGGTCTGAACAAGACACGCCACTGCATGAAAATGATCTGCTCTCCAGCAAGTCCTGTAAGACCACTAAAGCAAATGTGGTTAAAGATAAAGACAGTCAGGACACGGGACTTGAAAGTTCTTGTGGAGAGGATGTCCTGAATAAGCCAGTGCGTCGCTACAAAAAACGCCTGGACTTTGTCAAATGCGAGCGGTGTGAACATCAAGCTCGTGGCAGATCTGCACTCAGTCGGCACATGAAGAAAGTGCATGAGGTTGAAGTAGACATGCCTCATAAGTGTCCCCACTGTAGCTACGGCTGCTCCAAGCAAGCCTCCCTCAATAGGCACCTCTTTACTCATGGTGTGTTCTCTTGCTCTCGCTGTTCATTTGTTGGTGTAACACGAATATCATTGACGCAGCACGTTTTAGAGACCCACCGAGACAAACTAGACTTGAAACTGTGCAAGGTGTGTAACCGCTATATCAAGTGTGATCAGGTAACTATTGAAGAGCACACAAGTGCATGCCAGGGACCTACACCCTACAAGTGTTCAGTGTGTGACAAGGAGTTCAAGTATGGATCTTCATTAAGGGTTAGTGATCAAAAGTTGATTATGTGATACAAGGATGAAAACTTTTTTAACTCATTATTTAAAAATTCATTATTCATGTTATATGGTGAAGAATGTTTATGCTTGGTAGTTTCTGAGCACCATTTCACTATGCCAGTTTTGAAGAAAGAGGACCAGATACCTGCAAGTCTAGAAAAAAATAGACATTCAATTCAGTCATTATTGATCCTCCTCATATCCTTTATTTAGATTTTTTTCATTGGTTTCAATCTTCGTTAATGACATTATGTTAACAAATACCTAATCATTTTATATCAGAATTTTTGGCAGTTTTGATTTGATGGCACCGTCAAATGAGCATCATAAATCTTTTTGATATTAAAAAGCTATCAGATTGACTCCTACATTTAGGTCTAGAATCTTCATCCTCAAACTCGCTGGCAGTTTTCTTCCTCATCTAGATCAAGTGCAAACACTTGTTTTGCATGTTCAGATAATCTGCACATTCTAATCCTTTCAATGCTAATGGCTGGCTCACTGCCATTGTTTAAATTTCTAGATCTAACAGCTAAAAAATCACCACCAAAATCAACTTTTTCCAGTTTCCAGTAAACTTCCAATCATTTATTTTTATTATTCATTTTATGTATTTGATAAAGCTTGGATGCTGTCAAGAAACAGTTAAAAGGAACAAATTTTCATGCGTTGGTCAATCGGTTAAGGGTATGGGTGTAGTTAAAGATTGTTCTCTTATTAATTGTTTAGTTCATTAAAAATATGTAGCATCCCCACAAAATTTAAATGTTTTGCAGAAAAATCGGCGATGGAAAAATAGGTTTTTAGAGGCTTTAAAATCTATAAAAGAATCAACTGCAACATGCATGGCAAGAAGATAGGCCTTTCTTATTAAAAATCATCCTAAGAGCCATTGATGCTCAATTTCAACCTAGAAGTCTCAACAATTTCATGTAATTTAAATGCTGCCCCAAAGATATTTCATTATTTCACAGTTGAACAAAATATAAGTTAAATTGATCCAACTTGCCTTCAAATGGCTTTATTTGCAGTCTCCAATAGGCGTGCTCCAGTCTTTGGCAGTCACACTCACACTGACCAGCACATGCAAAAAAAATCCTTGGCTTTCTTTATTTCTCACTGAAAGCACTGGTTGTAAGAAAATTTAGATGTAAAAAGTTTATTTGACAACTATTTACACAAGATTTATTACAAAGCAATTCCTGTCAAAAAAAGTCTCTCAACAACTTGTGATAATTTTCCCTGGCTACCTCACATTTTCTCCAAGTGTGTGATTGGTGGTTCTTATTTCAGTAAATCTGAGGAAAAAGTGTAAACAATTTGGGAGTCTGTTTTTGGGCTACTGTTCAAATAGAAGAAGGAAGATTTTGAACTACTTATTGATTATACATTGGGAAAACAAGATGATAAGATATTCACTTTTTTTTAACACATGCAGTGTGGCCCACTTAATTGGAGATAAAAATTTATGAAATCCTGAGATATCTGCAAGAAGCCCTATTTTGCCCACAAATTATTTGTTTTAAACAATACAAAGAAGCAACTCAATGCAGCAATATTTCAATATTTTATAAATTTGGTTCCCTAATGAAGAACACATGAAGTAGTACATGACGTTAAAACAGCAATATTTTTGTCAAACATAACATTATATTACTTTATGTTTCTGATATGTAACTCTGAAATATTGAATGATTTCTTGGTGAGCAAGTCAGGAATTGATTTTTCAGAATCTTAAGTATAAAAAATCTTAACAAATTGTTCTTTTTCAAAGACACCCCAATGAACCCATTACTTTTTCATTCATAGGTTCATTACCACACCCATTTCCCCGACCAACCAAAGAAATTCAAATGTGAACTCTGTGAGTATCGTACCAACTACAAGGCAAACTTGCACAAACACCATAAAAACATGCATGCTGTGAAAGGCAAGGAGATCCAGTGTCCAGACTGTGGCAAGTTCTTCTCTACTGAAGATAACATGCGCAGGCATCGGAAGGTAAATATGTACAGCTTTGCCTCCAGTTCATTCTCTTTGAAAAGTTATCATAGGCAAAACATTCTGTTTAAAACTTCTTAACGTCAAATCAAAGAAATTATTTATTGCTTGAGGGATTGAATATTTGACTTTCGCTCATGGTCAGTTTTAAAAAGTTGCTTTTCCTAAAAATAGGGGGAAAAGCCTAATTATTTTTTGTCAGCTATTCGATTTTTTTTCCTATTATTCTTTTAGGGGTTTGTGGGCAAGCACCTCTTTCTCCCAAATACTTTTTATACAAAATTAAATTTCTATTTGCTTTTCAGGCTTAGACTGATTTTCATGAATTTGGACATTTGGCTTTGCTTTTTTTTGAAAAACACTGAAAAGTTATGTGTGCACACCTTTGTCTTAGAATTTTTTTTTTTTAAGGATGACTTAAAGTGAAAAACGATTCCAAACTGTCAGAAAACCGAAGGTAGAGCTTTAATTCTTTGGGAAAAAACTATTACTGCATACATGTCTCTAACTGTGCATGCACAATTTTTAAAGATCAATCATCATTTTAGATACTTTAGGTTCAAGAAAAAAAAGAGGAACATTTTTAATACCCATAATTTGTCAGCATGATCCAAATTTGCAACAGCAGCAGCAGCCATATTATATAGTGAAGATAATAATTTGTCACAAAGAAATTTTGTCTTTTCTTTTAACCGTAGCACTTGATTAGCAAAAGCTACATATTGACTAACTGAATAAAAAAATGTTACCTTCAAGCCTCACTTCTTTCTGTTTGTCTATCACTGTCTCTGTCTCTGTTTCTCTTTCTTTCTCTCTTTCCATCTCCCTCTACATTGCTCTCTCTCTCTTTCTCTCTCTCTCTCTCTCTCTCTCTCTCTCTCTCTCTCTTTCTCTCTCCTCCTCCCACTATTGTCATGTCTCTTATTGATGTTTTTGGCAAAGTCTTTCTTTTCTTAAAATTTTCTGTTTTTTTGAGCACCTCTATCAACCACCATCTTCCTTCCCTTTTCCCTCTAGCTATATATCTTTTTCCTCTGCTAAATCCTTGTCTTTCAAATGAAGCCCACATTTGTTAGCCTGATGATCTCCCAAAGATACTAATCTTGTGTGGACATTTTCACTGTGAGGTTCTTAAGCAGTTTTTCTTTTACCCTATATTGTAGATAATGCCCTCTCAGCATGAAGGTTTGGATATTTTGTGTTTGTGATTTTTTTGTTTGTTTTTGTTTTGTTTTTTTTAATCTACAAGAATAAGTGTGAGATAGCCTGTACAAACAACACACCTCTGTGCTGTTTTATCCTTTTAATGTGCTATTTTTATAGTCTAGTGGTTGCTCCAAAGCTCCCACAACTATTTTTTTTGCCTTTTTTTTTTCTCTTTAGTTATAAGTCAATTTCATGTTGGTTCTCAGGAATAATTGGCCACCTTTTTCAGGTCCACACCCTTGCTCGTCCATTTGCCTGTGAAACATGCAAGAAAACTTTTAAAACATCAGGAGCTTTAAAAGGTCATCAGCTGATTCACACTGCCACAAGGCCATACACATGCAATATAACAGGATGCAATAGAAGCTTCAGAACACCAAAATTTCTCAAAAGCCATCAAGAGGAGTTTCATCGATTGGTTCCAAAGAAATTCTTCTGTTCTGTTGAAGGATGCAATTATTCTTTCTTCAAGCGGAGTCACCTGAAGCGACATGCCATCACACATACAGGTCAGTGGCTTTAATGTATCAAGCTTAATAATTGAGCTAGGCCAAAAAAATAAATGAATAGGGTAATCTCAAAAACTACACAACTTAAAAAATAGGAAAGTTGGCATGTAGGTGCATAAAAATATGAAGTTCATTATGAGGACTTTACTTTTTTTTTTTTTTTTTTAAAGTAGAATTCGAACAAACAAGCTTGCAGCAAACTTATCATAGAAAATCTACCTATGAGGCAACAGGTAGAGTACTGCTTTAAATTAATACCAAGTGCTAAGCACAGGCAGGCAGGGCTTGCCTAATATTTTGAAGCTGTTGGCACAGTTTACACCTCTCGGCCCATCCCTCCTTCACTCAGTCCCTGTTGACAGTAAGCCCCAAATCTGAGTGACTGAGAGACAATTAAACGAATAAACGTGTGAGGCAGATGAATGAAGGACAGGGCCAAACCCTTCTCAGCCCACACAAGTTTTGCTCAGTCATAGTCATCGTCACTGTCATTTAGCCAAATTGGTGGGCCTGGCTACATAAACACACATATAGAGCAGGCTTGCACAGCACAAAAATCTTTGCAGTGGTGGGTGTTATATTCATGTATTGGTAACAGTCTTTGCTGTAAAGCTAGTTTAGTCTCAGACCAGGACCCACACAAAGTTACTCAAGATCTTTCCAGTAAAATCCATAAAAAAAGCCCAACAGTCATAAATATGAAGGCATCCTTTTTGGCAAAAAGCCTATTTAAATTTGTTCTCCTTAACACATTTCCTTTGCGTAAAGAATAGTGGTTATGTCCATGTTTATGATGATCATGGGGGGAAGCTGCAGTTACTTTATTTTTAGTAAGTAAATCAACGTAGTAATTGAAAACACAGCATTACCAAACTCATTGCTTTTCCATCCGTTTTGAGGAATTGTGCTGGACTGTGTGTCAAAGAAAGCTGAACTTGGACAAAACTGAGATCAACTCAAAATATTAAAGTGTAGAAGTAAACATTCCCAATTTGTCATGTACAGAAAGTCTAAAGCATATCTATAGAAAGTTCTCTCACATAGAGAGGTGAGCAATTTTCACCTCCCTCGTAATGATTTTAATTTAAAGTCAATCATACAAAATTGCAACAACTCATGTTGTGGGACTGAAACACATTTATTTATTTACACAATGTTGGTTTTTTTTTGGTTCTGTTCTTTCATGATATTTATGGTAGGCATAAATAATTGTCATAGAAGATGAGTTTAGTTTTACAATTGGATCGGACAATAACTGTTGAAGATGTAATATCTTCAGTGGTAATGAGTTTTGGCGAAGATATTGACTAGAGTGTCTTCATTAAGATAAAGATTATTCCTCATTTCTTGTCCATAAAACCATGAAATTATGTAAAAGAGTAAAGATAGAAGTTAACAACTGTGTTTTATATGATTTGTTTTCTCCTCACCCAATTTTTTGTGTGTGTGTGTTTCTGTTTAGGAGAGAGAAACTTTCACTGCACTTGGCCTGGCTGTCATAAATCTTTTCGGCACTCAGATAACTTGAAGGTTCACTTCCGCTCACACACCATGGAGAAAACGCTTCAGTGTCACCTGTGTGACTTCAAGACCAAGCAGAAGAATTCTATGTTCTGGCACAAGAAGAAGGTCCACCAGATAGTGGAAACTTCCAAAAGTGCGGAGGGCAACACTTCAAAAATCTCCGAACTCAAGACAGATGAAGAAGTGGCTTCAGGGCAAGGCAAGGCTGAGCCATCTTTTACTCCATCTGTGGCAGAAAGCAGCTGCCAGACAGCCCTGGTGATGAGTGAGCAGTCTGAAGATGGCAGTTTGATAGACACTTCGGAAAGAACTGCACAGTTTTCAGACAAAGCACCGAAGGCTGAAAAGGGAGGGGATGAAGATCTTGCCAGCTCAAAGAGTGAGTCAGAAAAGCATAAGACTGTAAGATTGCATGCTCCCAACGCTGACACAAGAGGCCTGAAAGATTTGTATGAGTTCAAATCTGATGATGATTCAGAGGAAGAGACTCCTGGCACATTCAGGAGAGATTTAATTCCTAAAGATGAGCTGGCTCCCTTGCCTCCACCTCCAAAAGAGTTGCTGATGAAGAATGAACTGGAGGAGCAGAAAGAACAAGCCAAGAAGGAAAGAGAGCAGAAGAAAGAGTTGGAAAAGAAAGAAAAGGCAGAGAAGAGGGAGCAAGTAAAGAAGGAAAAGGCAGAGAGAAGGGAGCTAGAGAAGAAGGAAAAGATAGAAAAGAAGGAGTTGGAAAAGAAGGAAAAAATTGAAAAGAAGGCATTGGAGAAAAAGGAAAAGATAGAAAAGAAAGAATTGGAGAAAAAAGAAAAAGAGGAGAAGAAAGAGATTGAAAAGAAGGAAAAAATTGAAAAGAAAGAATTAGAGATGAAGGAAAAAATTGAGAAAAGAGAGTTGGAGAAAAAAGAAAGGGCTGAGAAAAAGGAGCAAGAAAAGCGTGAGAAAATGGAAAAGAAAGAAATGGAGATGAAAGAAAAGGCTGAAAAAAGGGAGAAAGAAAAGCTGGAAAAAGAAAAGGCAATGCTAGAGAAGGAAAAAGCAAGGAAAGAAAAAGAGGATCAACGGAAAGCAAAAGAGCAGTTGAAATTGGAGAGAGAGAAAGAAAAAGAACAGAAAAGACAAGAGAAAGAACGTCTGGAAAAAGAAAAAGCAGAGGAAAAACAGAACATCGAGGAGCAAAAGAGTGAAACAGAAGGAAAGAAGCTGAAGGCATATAAACGAAAAGTTCCAAAGAAAAGTCTGAAAGGAAGCTTACAAACATCTGACACCACGTCTTTGTCAAGCAGTGGGATTGCTGTAACTAAAAAATCCCCATCTAGCAAAAAAGGTCTGGCTAAAAAGTTGCCTGCCAGAGGGGTTCGTAAAAGATCACACATTGTACTCAGAAACAAATCTCCCAGAAGATTGGCTGCCAAGGAGGATGCTGAAGCAAAATTAGAAAAACCTAAACGAGGGAGGAGGAAGAAAGTAGTGGAAGAAACACAACTGTCTGTAGATGGTATGGGCATGAGGAAGAAAAGAGGAACTAAAGAGATAGAGCAGGAATCCTCTCCAGTGAAGAGGAAAAGAGTAAGCAAGAAATCCGCGGAAGAAACAGCTGTGTCTCCTCGATCGCCAAGATCACCTCGTGCAGTGTCACCAAGAGCAGCACCACAGAAAACAGGCGTACCAAGAAAAGCAATTGCCCGTCTCGCTAAGAAAGCTAGTGTTTCCTCAGCAAAGAAAAAGCCAGCTGTAGTACATCGCAAAATGAGTGCCAGGATAAAGGCTAAAACTGTGACACCATCACCAACACAATCCAAAGTTTTGGTGAGGGGTAGGAAGGGTGCCAAACCAGGTCCAAAGAAAAAATCCTTGCTGAAGATGGAACAAAAGGTGGAGGAAAATGCAGAGAAAATGGAACATGTTCTAGAAGAAACTAGTGCTGCCCAAAATGGGGAGGAGGTTACTCGGAGCAAAACAACGGTTAGAAAAGACATGTCCAAGAAGCCAGTAGAGTCAAAGAAAATGTCCACCAGAAGGGGAGCAGCAGCCATTAATTTGGGAACTAAAAGTGACAAAGCAGACAACTTAGAAGAAAGCTTAGCTCTTCCGACTCGGCCAGAATCACCTGCATACTCCGAGGAGCTAATGTTGCAAGGAAATGCCAGTCCATACAGAGACTTTTCTGATGCTGATAATAGTGACAAAGAGGAGGAAAATGAAGACATGGAAAGTAAGGAGAAAAGGGCACAAAACAATAGACTTTTGTCTCCTGCTTCAAACAATGAGATCACGTCACATGATGTGAATTCCGACCAACCTCACAATGAAAGTTCAAATGAGAAACAGGAGGAAAACATGGACCAGGAGGAGACTGGTCAAGCCTCGAACAGTCCCAAAAGGACTGAATCATCAGGGAAAAGTGAAGAGCCAGATGCTGGCCACAATGAGGATGCCTATTTCTCAGATGATGATGTCAGTAATGACATTCCTCTGACTCCACCGCGTGCCCCAGCCCCTCCTCCTGTTGAGAGCTCAGAGGATGAGATGGAAGAACCAGCAGAGCCTGAATCATCAGCCCCAGTTTCTGTTCCAGGGCCGACCACACCTGTCTCAGTCCCAGGTCCCAACACACCTTTCTCTGTCCCTGGCCCTCAGACCCCGTTTTCTGTCCCTCCACCCACCAATCTGATGCAACAACAGCACTCTGTGCCGTCTGAGGATACTCCCCTCTCCACTGTGCCATCGGTTCAGTCTACGGAACTTCACTCTCAGGGCTCTGTAGATTTACAGCACCCAATGGGTTCTGTTGAACTGCACCATTCACATAGCTCTGCAGAAATGCATCAAGGCTCTGTGGAAATGTATCAGCCTCAGGGTTCAGTTGAAATGCATCAAGCCCAAGGCTCTGTGGAGATGCACCATTCTCAAGGTTCAGTTGAACTACATTCACACAACAGTTCTGTGGAAATAAAGAATCAAGGGTCTGTGGACATGCAACAGATGAGCAATTCATCAGGAGAGCTACACATACCGAGTTCTGGAGATGTTCATCCTCAAAGATTGTCGGATATGAACCATGCACAAGGCACTGCTCAAATGCACCATGATGGAGTATCCTTAACCATGCAACCTCACACATCAGTGGATATTTACCCACACAGTTCAGTAGAGCTAAGGCAGCGAGATTCATTTGATGCACAGTCAGAAGCTTCCACCATTCAGAAGTTGCGGGATGAAGCCATGAGCTCTGTTAAATCCCCACAAGGTATTGTTATGAGAGAAGGCAGCGACACTTCCTCTGTATCTGACAAATATCAACTGCCACCCCACCTTGAAAGCTTTGGAAAGTATGGCTTTCCTCACCCATTGCCTGATCAGTCCCATTCTGAAGCTGATAAGGCTTATTTTGATCAATACCTGAAAAGCCTTAGTTCCAGCAGAGGTGGCCTAAGCTCTGGGATGTCATCATCACCAACAGGCTTGCAACAACTGGAAGCTATGGTGGGAAAATCTCACATCGATGGTGCACCCAAATCACCAGCAAACTCCTTACCAGCTAGTGTGATCTCAAGTCTTGACAGCACTTTGGGAGGAGAAAATCGCACCAGAATGGATACTCTTGTTCCTCCTGAGGCACGGCCTCATCACCATGATACACTTTACTCGGGCCGTGAAACACCATCTACCTTGTCCAGACTTCCAGAGAAGCAGAGCACAACCACCCCACTTCCTCCATCTAGTGCCCCAACTCCAGCGTTTGAAGCTTTCTCTCACCTCAACTCCCTCCACGCTCCACCAGGCACTCCAGTCCCAGGAAGGGACAGTGCATATCTCAGGCAGACCGAGAACCTATTCCCCACACCACCTGTCAGCTCCAGCTTTATGGCGGAGGCAATGTTTCAGCGACAAGCTATGAGCACACCTTTTCTTCCGCCTCCACCCCCACAGACAGGTGAACGTAGCAGTGTTTTAACACCCCATATCCCAGATTCACGAAGTAGCAGCTCATCCTCACTCCTTAGACGCACCAGTGCTATGCCTGGATCAGATGTGTTTTCAGCATCTCAGGCTATGCAGCAAGCGATGCCCAGAAACCCTTTTACCAATGCTTGGGCCAGCCAAGATTCTCGTCCAAGTCACTGGCAGACACCTTATCTGCCTCGTCAGTCAAACATGGCTGCACCTGGAACTTTCTTTCCTGGTAAAGAGGGCTACCTCACAGGTCGGGAATTTATGTTTGATCCATCTGTCAGAGCTTCTGCTGATGGACGCTCCATGTTTCCTTCATTTTCTGGCCCATCACAAAGCCAGGATTCTCTTCCCCTGGACCGATTTGACCTCAGTAACTATTTTCCTAATGCAGCAGCTATGACACCCTATGGAAGCTCTGCAGCTGCAACATCTTTGGACTACACCCGCTCTGCACACTCTGCATCATCAAAACCATTTGATGAGCGTTACAGGCAAGCATCTGTTGGCGCAGGGGCTACCTCAGGAACAATTCCCGATTTCCGATCACTGCCTGCTGTCTCCGGATCAGGCACCGACATGTTCCCTGGCATACCTGGGGTCAATCCAGGCTTTAATCTATATGCTGCAGCAGGCAACCCAATGTCCTATCATCACCCCCATGCTCAGCATCCTCACCACCATCAGCTCACAGATGGTAGCGTGAACAGCGCTTTCTTGTCACACCACCATCACCACCACCACCACCCAGGGTCAGCCCAGCATGCTGCTATGTTTGAGCGTGATTACCGTGGTCTTTACCCACAGAATGCTGCAGCAGCGGCAGCAGCAGCATACCCTTTTATAAATGATCGTCAGTATCCGGCGAGTTCGTCTAAGCTGGGCCACTCACATCCCTCAGTAGGGCCCTGTCCCTCGGCTTCTTCTGCTGATAGAAACTTGATGACTAGGGCTGCACCTCCTGAGGGACAGATGCAGGATCCATACCGTACCATGCTTTACAGATACTAGATATTAGACTAGTTAAAAAAATTTTTTTTAATCATAAATAATTTATGGAGGTTTGTATGACTATTTTTAATCTATAAGAGTTGTAAAGTAGAGGGACTATTAAGTACAATGAGAGTTCATTGTATGTCATTCAAAGGCTTTTATAAAGATGTGACACATGAAACATTTATTTGAAGAATGTGTAAAGAAGAAATATTCAGTGTGGATGCTCCTAATCCTTTTTTTGCCCATTTTTGTAAAAATGAACAAATCTAATATCAGATTCTTTTATTTAAGTCTTAAATAAATTTGTTATTTTGGCTATGATAAGATTATGAAGGAGTTAATTTAAAACTGGTTTTTAAGTTTGCGTGATACAATAGAAGTTTGTCTAGACTAGCACTAACATACTAAATTATTATAATGGTTTTTGTTGCAGTGAAATGATAGAGATAAGTATGTAGAACTGGCATTATAATCATTACTACTATTACTCATTATCATACAGTGGATTAGTTTTTTTGAAGGATGGTAACCCAAGCTAAAATTATTCTACTGTGAGAAAAATAACTAAGATCTTTGATTTAAAGAGAAAAAAAAGTAAAACCTGTTACAGGTTTTTCATTTATAACTTTTTTGTGACAGATTGTTGATGCATGTTGTTTTGTCATAGGTTTAAGAGTTGAAAATATGTAAGAATTTTCTTCCCAATGCTTTGAAATTGAAAAGGCTACATAGAAGGCTTAGGGCTCAAGGAATAAAAAATGGGCCTTCTAGTTTCTATAGTGATGTTATCTTTAGAATTAAAGGTTAAATGTATCACCTTAGTGTGCAGCGATGAACATTCTTTATGCTTCCTTAGATTAACAGAAACATATTGAGAGTAAGAGGGCAGCTAATCATTTCTAGATATGTTTTTTATCATGTATGTAAATGATTGCATGCCAAGGTTATATAAATGTTATTACGTTTTGTACTAGTAGAACAATGATCAAATTTATTGCAAATGTTTTTTTCACATAACTAAAATTAATTTTTTTGCTGTAAGTTTTGTGAGATTTGTTTCATTTTCCATTACTGACATATTTTTGGAACAAGTTACTGTCTTCTTGTATGCATAAATTTGTTTTGTTCTTGTTACTTTGGGCTTTTCTTTTTATCTGCAAAATTTATTGATTGAAGTTAATTTTTATAAACAGCTGCATGTGAACTGTCTATGGTGCTAAATGAAGATCACCTTTTTACACTGAGATGCACAAAAATAATGTCAGTTACAAAAAATAATGCTTGACAATGCTGTCAAATTTAGTGCACAAATTGCCTTGTACAAAAATGAATATAGATGGTTTGAAAACTCTTCATTTCTTCATTTTAATTTGTACTTAGGTATGTACAAAAAAGTCTTTTTACAAACTTTAAGCATAAGTTTTCTTTGACATAATTTTTGTGACTTTTTTTAGAATGTGCGAAGTTACCCTTTTTTTCTTACAATGGCTCATTGCATTGTGTTTGATTATTTTTTTGTCTGCACTGTTTACATATCAAGGAAAGAATCTTGCGCAAGCATTTTTTTTTTTTTTGTTTGTTTTTGTACAACTCTGCTCATTTTTCTTTGAAGTTGTGATTATCTCTATTTCCTTTTTATTATTAAGCAAACGGAATCAAGCCTCCAGCTGTGCCAATATCATCACTCATCAGTCAGCACCTATTGTAACTACCCATTCCCCTGCCAATCTTTGATGTCACCTTTGTCTAGAGCTTAGAGCAGATACCACTGTATACTACATATAGCTTTATCCTTAGTGTCCATGGATATATACAGCCACCTACAGCAGACAGCATTGTAATCTAAATTGCTTTATCCGCAATGTCTGTGAATATGTACAGTCATTCGGACAAATAGCATACTGGCTTGAAAAATAATCAAATATGAGGTGGCTATGCATATGTTAATCATTCAATTATGGACATCCCAATCCATGTCTTGCTATTCTGTTGTAGCCAAACAGAGTGCAGTTTGATAGTAAAAGTCTATGGCAGATTCTGCACTTCATTTGACTGTTTTCATCCCAGTTGTGGCTCTGATTTCTCCTCGTTTTTTTGTATTCTTTATTTTGGGCTCTCATAAGGCAAGGTTGGCCATTTTTACACCATGTGTATATGTGTGCAAATTCACAGTCCATGAACAAACTCTCCTTTTCTCAAAAAAAAAAATATATACATATATCTATACTATGTAGCTTCTTTGTATTGGTGATGAAAAATTTATTACATTTATTTTCCTGGGTAAATTAGAGATCTGATTTGAATTTTTTTTTCATTGTTTATGTTTTGAACATTTTGTTTCAAACTTACTCTGGCTCCACATTTTAACTGTATGTTATCATTATTATGGGAGCAAATAAATTTCTTTTCTTTTTTATTTTATATGATATAAACTATGAGGATTACAGTTTTTTATTTTTATTAAAATTTAAGTTGTGTTTTTTTAATATTTAATTGTCACCAATTTGATACTCAAATTGATCTTTTATTTTAGGTCCTAATTGATATGAGCATCGCCATAACTTTTTTTTCCCTACATTTATTGTGAAAAAAAAAAAGATCTGAGCATTCTTTTTTTATAATTTATCATGTCTTTCAGTACATAAATCATTTTTTGTTTTTTAATTGTTGTGAGGATTTTAGGGTTAAGCTTTTGAAGTCGGGATGCATCACAGTGCTCGCACTGATTTTATACACATTTATCGAAAAGATGAAAATAAAAGGGCTTCTTTTGTAAAATCATGTTTTGAATTGTTTGGATCATATAGCCAATGCTCGTAACTTAAAAGTTTTTGAGTAATAGCTTTGCATGATTGGCAGAAGAAGATTTAGACATTAAAATATCTTTATGGAAAATTATTCAAAATGTCAATGTTTTGGCTCATATTGAACATGAATTTTAATAAGCAAGTATTTTTTTTTTCACTGAATCAAATTTCTACATATTTTTCAAAAATTGTGCTTAGAGTTGCAACTTGTTTATACCAGCAGCATGATATTTTTGCCAGCCGATGAAAAGTTTTGTCTTAAGCTTATTCTGCCTTTTTTAAAAAATGTAAATATTAATTTCACATTATTTCTCTTTTCTTACATTTTTGTCTATCAGGCAAGTTTTTTTTTGTTTTTAATTCTTAAATGAAAAGAGAAAAATTGCCTTTGATGAGGAATTAAAAAAAAATAATTTTAATTTACGGTAAGGAAAAGAGAATATGGTGATGTTCATTCCACATTGATTTATTTGGAGAATACAACCTTGTGAAGAAAGTCAGAGCAGACCAGTCACAAGTCACATTAGTTGCTTTTCTCTTGAACTTTTAAAAGTTTGTTTTTGTTGACTTTTTTGTACTTGACTCTCAATGAAAACAGTCTTTAAAGGCACATACATTATCATAGAATTGGGATGTTTTTCTTTCTAAAAATTTTCATCATTAAAGTTTAAACTGAATGCTCATAACTCAAAACAGTTTGACTTGCGTCTAATTTCCTGTGGTTCCCTTACATGTCTGAGCAGACATTCATAGTTAACATTCAAGTATTTTGTGGTTAAAGAAATAGAGGTGACTGTAAATTGGGACCACTTTTCTACACTTTCTGGAAAAACTATTTGTATGGAAAAAAATACCAAGTTCAAATGTGGTGATTATCTTTTAGTCACCCACAATCACCCAGTTCTTCAATTGAATCTACTTTTTGCGCCAACTTTAAAAGCTTTTTTCCACCCAAACTATTGCATGTCTAGTCTTAGAAAACATTTTTCAAAGATTCAAGATCCATTACGCTCAGAATTGCAATTTTTCACAAGCATGTGCTTTTCACTAACCTACCACCCTAGCTTGGAAGGCTGAAAGATTAGACTGGTGACTGATGATTTATGCTTAAATTTAAATGACTTTTCTTGCTGGGAAAAGCCCTTTTAAATTTACAAAGTTATGATTTTATAGCAAAATAGTATTCGTAAATTATCTCAGCACATGATGGAAAAAAAGAGATCAAGTGGAATTTTCCACTTTTCTTAAAATTAGGAAAGAAATATTGACATTGATAAATGAGAATATGGGTGCCAATATTTCGCAGTTGGTAAACTATAAACAATTGTTAAAAATTTTTTTTTTTAACCAGCGATGCATAGCTTCTGGCCATTGGTGGAGCAAACTGTTTTATGTTGCCAATAGATAGTGCACACACTCAATAGATATTGTTGGCAAAAATTGTCGCATGATTCACTCAAATTTCAAGATTCACTAAGTTGAATTTTTGTTCTATTTTAAATATAAATCTAAACATGTTTTTATCATTTGCTTCATTATTTTATGTAAATAATGTTGGTTTTTTTTTAATTTCAACTTTTGTGGTCAGCAACATCAGCATTTTATTATATAAAAGTTTCATGTATGTACAAAGTGTACACACTTGGCTTCATAATTATTACTTAATTACCGTATATATATAAATATTTACAAACATATACATATACATTTTGGATATATTATATCTATACATTGAGGCTTGTGAAAATCCTTCTAAACCAATTATGAACACGGCTGTGAAATGATTTTCCTTGTTTGTTTAGAGAGTTAAACGGGAAGGAAAGTTGGTTTTTGTGTGGTTTGTGTTTTCTGTTTCGGACTTATGGCTGACTTATTCTTCCTGTATTAGAATAGTAAATTGTGAAAATAGTATTGCTCAAAATTTGAAGATTGAATTTTAGTCTTAACCTGAAAGAGGCAAAGTAGATTGGTCGGAAATCTTCTTTTTTTTTTTTTATGAGTTTAGTTGAGATAATGTGTGTTTAAGCAACCACAAGAATGGTTTTCAGGTACTGTACATAGCACTTCATGTAAGTATTTGATGACATCAACACTTCCAGTCCCTGAAACTTTATACAAAATGTTAATTGTTATTTATTGAGAATGCTATGAGTAGAACCTATGTTATATATATAGCACATCCTCTTGCAGCAAAATGTCTCATTTTCCTGTGACCTCTCACGAGTCTCTCTCTCGCTCTCTCTGTCCAGAAATTTGTCTACCTATAAATTTTCAGATACTGCAGTTTACGCTCAATGTTTGGAAATGTTATTGAAGAACAAAGTAAGAGGGAAACAATGAAAGTCAGCAATTTTTATGTTCTTGGGGATACATGTACAATGTTCACAGTTTGAAAGTAAAATGCAGGCAAACAATTTTAGGAGTCAGACAGCACAGTAATCTATTTGTCAAATTTGACTTGTCAGAATACCAGGGACATTATATGTGATTTCATGGAATGTTTCTTGTCAGACTGTGGTTTTTAATCTCTGAGCTTTCTACATATATATATATGCCATAGGTTTTTTTTTAATTGGAAAATTTGTTCAAACTAACTGTGTAAAGTTTTGCCTTTTAGTAGAATATTAATCCATTGAGTAGTGAAAACTATGGTTTTTGACACATTCTTTCAGTTCAGGCATAAGGCTTAATTTAGGTACCCTCAGGTTGTTTTGATTTACAAGTGCCATTGTATAACACAAGTCTTAAAGTTTAATTTTATACCAATTTTGATAATTTGGGGCTGAGGTATGTTCATCGAAGCCAGAAGCAGAGAATCAAGTTTAAAGATTTGAATGCTTCTATAGTTTTAGGCCATTTACAAAAACAAAAAAGACTTTTCAGAGTATTTTTTGAAGCAAAGATTTTTTGCCAGACCTTGCTGGGTCTAAAGATTAATAACTTTAAAAAGTAGAGTCTGCAATACAAAAAAAAAAAAAAGATTTTACCTAAACAATAGGTGGGCAGTTTTACAGCAGCCAAATATCTCAAAATAGGTGTGGGGGCACCTTATGCAGGAGTGGGAGAGTTATTTGAAACTATTTTCTCAATAAATAGAATAAAATATTTTCTTTTCTTTGATCTTTGAAGTGGCACATATAACTTTATCATCTTCACATGTAGAGCACATGATGCAAAATGTTGGCTCACTGTATTCTTGATGGTTATTGGCCCACTGTATTCTAGATGGTAAACAGTCAGCGAGCCATGGTTGATGGCTCTTTCTGATTAAAACTTGAACTGTATAAAAATGTTGTTGAGCCACATTGAATCATAACTTTTTATGTGACAGTACTTGAGATGAAAAACATTCACTGAAACACAAGTAGAATGGTTCATAATACTTTCAGATCACAGTATATATACTTTGGATAATGAACAGTTCTTGAATCGTGGTCAAAATGGTTGACATTTCTTTGCTTTTTTTTTTTTTTTTTTTTTCAAATAACACCTTATTGAAGGCACAAATTTCATATGTTTGAAATTTTGTCTTTTTTTGCTGAGAAGGTTGAAGCATTGAGTGTACGTATAAGCTTTTTGGAGAAAAAAAAATAATAAAAGAAAAAAATTCAGTATTTCTGTTATCCTGATATGTATGACAACAACTTTGTTCACCATTGTTTCCTTAAAATGAATTTTTACAATTTCGTATACTTATTTTTGCATTATAATTATTCAATGTATTGCAGCAGGTGTTGATTAATCATGTTATGCTCTCAGTTATACATAAGCAATTTTTTAAAAAGTTTGGAATATTCAAAGGCTTTTTTTTTTTTTTTAATTGAGAGGTTTTTGTACTTTTAGAACAGAATTGATCGATTTTTTTTTAGTCTTTTTTTTTTTAACAGACAGTTTGTAAATATGGCAAGTTTTTATATAGTGATTCTGTACATGCAGGCTATCAACAAAGCTGCTTACTTACACTGTGTAACCAGTCTTTTGTTTATGTCCTTTTAAATGATTTTCATGTACTAATGGCATTGACAGGGTGCAGCACAAAAAATTTTAACTAACATCTTTTTTTTTCCTCACAGATTTTCAAACCTTTTTTTCACCCTATAATAGCTATACTTCCTCCACAGTTATTATTGCTAATAGAGATAAGTTATAATATGACAAGTACAAACTACTTCTACTCTCGAACTCAAACACAAAATAAAAGAAAAGGATGGAAAATTAGTCTTGCAAATCCTCATGGGAGGTACTATGATTTTGACAAAAAGCAAATGCAGTAGAATTCACTTATTCAAAGGTATAATTTGATCTTCTTTTATGTTGAGATCTTATACTTCTGGAACACTTTGAGTTACTATTATAGAGAATGTTATAGTTTTTTCAACATGTGTTTTTTTTTAATTGTCTTTTTTTTTTTTTTTAATTTTGAGCCCTTATGGTTTCAACATTATGCTCCAACATACATTGTAGTTTTGTAAATACATTCAAGTAAGACATTTTACACCAGCCATGCCAAAAACGTGTAATAACACTAATCACAGTTTCCTTTATTTCATGCCATTCAGAGGACTGGATATTAATATTATTATAGGCTTGCATACACAATAAAGGTTTGAAAGTATAATCGTCCCTGTTTTGTCACAAGAAACAAAGGATATTTTATACTTTCACTCTTAAAGTATATTTTCTACTCATCCTTTCACCTACCCAAAATACAAGTATTTTTTTTTTTCTTTTATCAGCAAATGCATGAGTCCCAATTATTGAAAAAAAAAATTGTTCTTTTTTTAAAGCATTATTTGAATTTGTGATGAAACAAAAGTTTTCAACGCTTTATTGAGTGTGTAAATAAAGTAAGTTAACATTTATGGTAGTGATGATCACACAATGTGTGAACAAAACTGAGAAAAAAATCATGTACCATTGTAAATATGTATACAGAATGTCCTTTTGGAAACCTCTTGTTTTTGTTTATTTTTTAAACTAAGGCATAATATTATATTCTCTTATCTTACACAATATAACGATTTTGTAACTTGGTATCTCTTTGATGCATTATGCTGTTTTTTTTAACTTTTGCTTTTTCATAATCTTCATGTTTATGCTTGTCTTGTGTTCAGCATTTCAGAGCTTTCTTTTTGTCCAAAGCAAATAAAAACCCCCTTTAGTTTTTGTATGTAATGTTTTGGTCGTTTAAGAGAAAATTTAACTTTAAAAATAATAATAATAATAAGGATAGGTCATTGACCTTTTCAAAGGTGTCCTAGTGTGGAGCAATATGCATAACAAATATACATATATCATACTTATACAAATATATTTTGCGTCATGAATATATTAAATACATCTGTAGAACTTTTTTGCAGTTGACATAATTTTATGCTCATTTTATTGTTGGGAATATATGCTGTTATTGTATGTGTTTGTGTTTCTGATTTCCATATATGAACATATAGTAACACTAACACAGCTGTGTTGTGCAAGTATGTTATTGGTGTGTGCCAGTTTGTGCGGATGCTATACTCATTCATATTGTTGACGTTTGCTAGCATTATAATCATGTACATGCTTGTGTGTGTGTGTATACACAATTATACAAACATATATATATAAATGTAATCTCATTGTCTTTATGTGTAATGTGTGTGCAAATGTGACTCCATTGTCTGTCTATATAATTGTGACCTTATCGTCTATGTGTGTTAGTATATGTCTGCGGAGGTAAGAGCACTGCATTGTTTTATGTAATCCCTCTAATTTCTTACAGCTTGTGTTTGAACTTTCATCACTTACAAACCGATCTGCTGCTTCTCTCTATCTCTCTTTCATAAAATATTTTGCCTCTTCTTTGATGCAACAAGCCATTAAATTTTGTATAATAAACCTTCATGCATCTCTTCTCCCTTCTTCCCTTCTCCATCATCTGCCTCCCCCTTCCATTGTTCTCTGTAGTTTGAACATTGTAGCTGTATTGTCAACATTAGATAGACACTCTTTTCATTTCATAAACAATAAACGTGTTTTATTTTCAAAATATTGACTAGTGTTTTTTATTGGTTTTGTTTGATTTTTTAATGTTGCTTTTGATGGGACATGAGCCTGTCGCAATAGGTTACATATTGCGCATAAATAATTCCTGATTCTGTGACCTAGCATACAATCGCAAAATGTTCTGGTTCTATTGAAATCACATTTTTCATTGTTGAATTCAATGAGAACATTTTTTTTTTTAATTCAAAGGAAAAAGCTGAGTAAATTGTGTTTTACAAAAGCACTAAAAGTATGAAGCGGCCTTTTCCTAGTGTGGAACAAATCCAATATTTGTTTTATTTTTCTCTTGTTTTGCTTTTTTTTATATATTTTTTTAAACGAGCCAAAGAAAAATATACTTATTTCGTACATATGAAAGTGAGAGCAATCATGTAAGAAAAAAATTGTTTTTTTTTTCTGAAATAAATACAGTCGGGATCATTCCATACAAAATCGTCATTTTGTCAGAATTGCCCATGATTTTTGTAAAGCATTGTCCTGGAAAAAATGGTCGAAGATATTTTTAAAAAATGAGTTTTGCACAGTTTAAATGGTCATCCCTTTTGAGATTTGCAAATAATTTTTTTTTTTACTATTATAACAGCCTTAATTTGTCTATTTTACATTGTATCTCTGTTAAACATTTGCTGTCAAAAGACTCATTTCGTATGGATAGGTCACAATTACTCTCTTTATTTTCGTTTGAAGAAATTAAATAAAATTTCGTCACTTAGACATTATGCTAATACTTTTTGGATAAATGCAATGTAATATGTACCCTTTAGCAGTAACTCTCAAGTTTGGATACTCAGAGCCAGTAGATTGTTTTAATTCTCTTCAGAGATAATTTATAGATACATGTGTGTTAAATTTCTGTTTGGTAAATTGAATCTTCACTCTAGAGGAGGAAAATATTGTGATTCACTGTTCTTTAAATTTCTTGAGGAGCTGCAGATAATGATTTGCACTTTGTTGAATAAAGAAAAAATTTGAGGAACATAATATTTGGTAAGATTAATGGCAGCTAATTTTCCAGTGTCTGCACACCCTCACCTCTAATGAGATGGATAAAATTAAAATAAACGAAGTAACAATAATAACTAAAAAAAAAAAAAATTAATAAAAATTAGGGTGGTTATGATATGAAGAGACATATCAAAATTTTTACTAACAAATGAGTTGCATTTTATGCAGTTCCTTTATTCACTTAGTGAAACTAAACTGTGGAATGTATACAGATTCTGGGCTGTCAAAAAAATTTCTTAACCTATGATGAACAAAACAGACTCAGTGAAGATAACAATAATGATCATTTGTAATATATACACACACACACACACACGCATATATATATATATATATATATATATATATATATATATATATATATATATATATATATATATATATATATGGATGTTTGGATTTTTTTTTTTTAATTACTTAATTTTTTTTCGGTAATATGAAATAAAAACTCCACTTTTAAGTTACTCCAAAAGGTAGTGGAAGACGAGAGCACTGGCAACACTGGGGTGAACGAAATCCACAAAGATATCTTTGCCATAAAGGCAAAGAGCCATCGTAGATCTTGAGATCAACAAAATGTTGGTTGGGTTCAATCAGAAAAATAATAAAATCTCCAATGAATGCACCAACGCAACTCGCCTTGTGAGCTGCATGGTGCAGATCTCTAGTGAATGCATGGACACAAAGCGCCTTGCGAGCTGCATGGTGCAGATCTCTAGTGAATGCATGGACACAAAGCGCCTTGCGAGCTGCATGGTGCAGATGTCTAGTGAATGCATGGGCACAAAACGCCTTGCGAGCTGCATGGTGCAGATGTCTAGTGAATGCATGGACACAAAGCGCCTTGCGAGCTGCATGGTGCAGATGTCTAGTGAATGCATGGACACAAAGTGCCTTGTGGGCTGCATGGTGCAGATGTCTAGTAAATGCATGAACGCAAAGCGCCTTGTGGGCTGCTTGGTGCAGATGTCTAGTAAATGCATGAACGCAAAGCGCCTTATGGGCTGCTTGGTGCAGATGTCTAGTGAATGCATGGACACAAGCGCCTTGCGAGCTGCATGGTGCAGATCTCTAATGAATGCATGGACACAAAGCGCCTTGCGGGCTGCATTGTACAGATGTCTAGTGAATGCATGGACACAAAGCGCCTTGCGGGGTGCATGGTGCAGATGTCTAGTGAATGCATGGACACAAAGCGCCTCGCGAGCTGCATGATGCAGATCTCTAGTGAATGCATGGACACAAAGCGCCTTGCGGGCTGCATGGTGCAGA